>PVKM010001267.1:0-81330 GCA_004027735.1 Carollia perspicillata | reverse complement strand
CACAATTTACAATAGCCAAGTGTTAGAAGCAACCTAGGTGCCCATCAATAAATGAATGGATCAAAAAACTATGGTACATATACACAATGGAATTCTATGCAGCAGGAAGAAAAAAGGAGCTCCTACCCTTTGCAATAGCATGGATGGAACTGGAAAGCATTATGCTAAGTGAAATAAGCCAGGCGGTTAAAGACAAATACCATATGATCTCACCTTTAACAGGAACCTAAACAACAAAACAAACAAGCAAGCAAAATATAACCAAAGACACTGAAATAGAGAACAGGCTGACAGTGACCAGAAGGGAGAGGGGAGGGAATTTCAGGGGAAAAGGGGAGGGGTTTACAGGCACAAGTATAGAGGACACATGGACAAAAACTAAGGGGGGTGGAAATGGGAGGGAGGTGGGGAACACTAGGGGGTGGGCTGGGATGGGAGTAAAAGACAGAAAACTGTATTTGAACAACAACTGAAATAAATTAAATATTTAAAAAATGAAGTTAAAAAAGTTTAAAAAAATATTCTGTACTGGGATGGGAGTAAAAGACAGAAAACTGTATTTGAACAACAACTGAAATAAATTAAATATTTAAAAAATGAAGTTAAAAAAGTTTAAAAAAATATTCTGTACTATTAAAAAAAAAAAACTGGCCAAGTCTGTAAGACTAGGGGTCCTAAGAATTTCCCCTCATAAATTAGAGACTTGGCAATTCTTGTTGTAGTAAAGCAAACCAAGTGGATAACCTGATGTGTTTTGAGACTCAAACTATATGCACACTTTTAGGGAATGTGATAGAAAAATGTCAGGATATTAAACTGCTTTGGTTATGTCTCTTCCTATATGGCACCTTTAGAAAAACAAGCTTAGGAATAAATCAGACTGCTGGAAAAGAGGAACAGAACAGTGATCATTATACAAAGGGCCTTTGCCCCACTCTCTGATGAACTTCAAAAACAGTGATATCTACTTAACAACCGCCAGGCTTAACACACTGATTAGAAATGGAGATACCGAGTAGGACCTAAGCCCCACCCTAACCATGATAAACCATATCAAACAGGATACAGCCTGGAGGCACTTTATATTTTCAGGCAGAAAAGGAGAGCCCCCAGGACTGTTGGAAGAAACAGAGAGCAATCCCCAGAGCAGGCTTCGATTCAAACACTGTATTACAGTTATTAATAAAGAAGGAAAAGGAAGGATATGCTAGTAAACAATGAAATCTGAGTCACAAAATGAAAATTAAAAATATGATAAGATTTCTAAAAGAAATATAGTAGTAGCCCTGGCTGGTGTAGCTCAGTGGATTGAGCGTGGGCCTGCGAACCAAAGGATCGCGGTTCAATTCCCAGTCAGGGCACATGCCTGGGTTGCAGGCCAGTTCCCATCGCAGCAGGGGACACACGAGAGGCAACCATACATTGGATGTTTCTCTCCTTCTCTCCTTCCCTTCCCCTCTAAAGATAAATAAATAAAATCTTTTTTAAAAAACCTTAAAAAAACATAGTAGGAAAAGTTTATATATCACAAACAATCACCCCTACAAATGAATGTTTTCTTCCCTGTAAAGAGGGCCCAACAAGTTGTCATTATTTGAATGAACCAGCTGACAGAGAATCCAAAATTTAAAAGAAACCAATTTACAGAAACAATACTTAACTTCTCTCATCCTTGAGAGTGGCTTTTAAAGGAAAATATGGCATTACAGCTGAAAAGCCTAGAGGAGATAAATCAAGGTCCAACCAGAAAATTAAAAACAATTCAGTGTACTTATATTGGGAATTCATTGTAGACCCCTGGTTAGCTGAGAAGCCAAAAAAGGGAACTGTGAGGCAACCTGCTGGATTAGCAACAGTAGGAAGTCATTACCACCCCTAGGCTAGGAAGACACAGTAGGAACTGCACTGGTGGTGGAGTTGCCTGGGGGAACCTAGAACCGCAGAGGAAATGAGGGAATAATTCTCTTCCCTCTCTCCCATCCTCCCATTCGATTTCTCACCAGTGCCTCCCAAACTCAGCCAGAAGATGACAGACATGGTAGCCTGGGAAACAGACAAAAGGCAACCCTCTCTCACTTGGACTAAAAGTTTAAGGCTAGGTACATATATTATAATTACTTGTATAGTAGTTCTAATGAAGTTTCTATAGCATGATTATGCTACTTTTTTTAATTAAATATAAATCTACTTTGAAAACTAAAATGTTAGTGAAAAAGAGATAAATCTGACTCAAGAAAGGGTTCTTTGTTGGAATCAGGTCAACCTCAAGCAAACATTTAATTCATATGTCCCAAAAAGTTAAAGCCATACCATTTAAATCTGCATTTTCAAATCTGACCCAGACTATTTTCTCCTTTTCTTCTGTTACAGGTGTTCCACTGTAAGCCTGTATAGTAAACAGAAATGTTTGAATAAAAATATTTTACACCTCTGATATTACAGATGTTCACAACAAAGAGTAACTTAAATAAAGCTAACTTTATCCCTCTACAATTTCACCAATCCTACATCTTGGAAACTAGTACATTTTGTAATATTTTTATTCCCAAAGAAAGTTATCCAGGAGTTTGATTACCTTGGCAAAAAAAAAAGAGGGTTTTAGCATACTAAGGAACTGCAGAAACCTAAAATATAATGATCCTAGTCTACTCAGAAGCATCACTATAATTTAAAGGTGCTCAAAAAAACTAAATCATCCTCTATATTGGTCAACAAATAAGAAGGCTTAAGAAAGAACCAAAACCACCATAGGTATCTATTTAGTATCCATGTATTTATGATCAGGCAGTTACACTCTACCCAGAATGGTCAAAAGTATTTCCTACAGCATAAAGAATATGGTCAATAATGCGATAATAATCATGTATGGCACCAGGTGAGCACTAGAATTATCAGGGGGTGGGGAGGCACAGGGATCACTTCACACATTATATAATTATCTAACCACCAGGCTGAAACTAATAAATACTGAATGTCAACTGCAATTGAAAAATAGTTTTTAATGTACTTACTGACATTATAACAACATAGGATAACGTATACATAATACCTCATTTTCCTAAATCATAGAACTATTAAAAGCTTTATTTGTTTTTCCCTTCTAGGCTTAGAAATATAGCACAAAAATATAAGAATAAATTCACTTGTTTGTAGTCACACAAAAAAGGGGGAATATTACTTTCTGCTTGCCTCTAGTTCTCCAGTTGAAGGGCATGGGTCAGTGTCAGGGGTGGGGAAAAAGGCATTATTTTTTCAGTCTCTGACCTGGCTTCTAGATTCAACCTATTAGCTAGTTCCTACAAGCTTGCAAGGGTCACAAAGATGAACATAAACTGCCCTGAAGTCACAGGAAAATTGTCAAGAGTACCCATCAGTACTCAAAGCAAGTGTTTTTATTTTAAAATTTTTAAAGATTGTATGTACTTACAAGCATTTAGAATGTCAAGAAAAGTGGTTCTCAGTTCAGAGAACTATTAATATGTTAAGTCAAAAGCATACAAAAAACTACCATCCCATATATAATCTGTGTTATACATGACCTGCTTTAAATTTCCATGCCAATTATAACCCTGTACTTACCAAACAAAGTTAATAGTAATTGAAAATACTATTAAAAGATAGTTACTTCAACAGCAGATTTACCATATACACAAACACAAAAAAACACCTTGTGATTTCAATTGTGTTTAAAAAAAAAAAAGAAGTGAGACATGTATAGGGCAGTCAATCCTTTAAAGAGAAAAACCCACACTTTTATCTCCCCATCCTTCTTCTTCTCCCTTGGTCTCACTCTTCTCATCCTTGAAAACTCTCTTTTTTAAAAATAAAACTTTTTATTCTGGAATAATTTTAGATTACTAGACACAGTACAGAAAGTTCTCATTTGCACTTCAACCAGATACCCCTAATTCCAGTGATGTGAACTATGTAATCTAACCAAATCTCACCTTACCATGGTGCATTTGCTGAAACTCTGAAACTAATGGATGCATTATTTATTCATGTAGCCTGAGACTTTATTGGATTGCACTGGTTCTTCTACTGATATCCTTTCTCTGGTCCAGGATCCAATCTAAGATACCACATTACATTTAGGACAACTTCTTTCTTCCTACCTCAGGCTCTTCTTCAGTCAAAACTTTTACTCCATTACAGACAGGATTTGTTTATTTCTCCTTTTATTCTTTATTTGGTTTCTAACACATCTACACATTCAAAAGTTATTGTTGAATTTTAAAAGACACATCTAGGGCCCAGGCTGGTGTGGCTCAATGAAATGAGTGCAGGCCTGCAAATCAAAGGGTCGCCGGTTCGATTCCCAGTCAGGGCACATGCCTGGGTTCCAGGTCAGGTTCCCAGTGGGGGACGTGTGAGAGGCAACCACACACTGATGTTTCTCTCCCTCTCTTTCTCTCTCCCTTTCCCTTTCTCAAAAAATAAATAAAATAAAATAAAAAAAGACACAGCTAGGATCACTATAGATATGTTGTGTTGTTTTATCTTTTCACTGCAATGAAAAACTTCTTGTGTACTGCTGTCAAAAGTATAACAACAGCAAATTGCTCTATAGGCACAATATACCATAATTTTCTTGGCTGCTTTTGACATTTGGGCTGACTACAATTTTTTACACTAAAAAGGTTAAATTTTCAAAAATGAAAAAATCTGAGCTTTAACTTTTTCTTTGTTAAATTATTTTTAATGACTTTTCATACGTATAATTATTAGCCCAAAGGGCACAGCTAAGGGTTTCTACCAGCCATTGGTGACATCTCTTAAACACAATGGGAATTCACTCTATTTAGCTGATACCAGTCTGACACATTTACTCCCTTTGGGGAGTATTTAGAGACCCCAAGAATAATTTCCATGCTCCATGAATCTGATGATTCCCAGAATACAGCAGGAGGTGGAATGTGGTATCATCAGAAAAAATATTTTCCAAATATATGACCACAAAGTACCAATGGGGGATTCTGGATTAAATGTAGAAAAATACTATGCTGTACACCTAAGACTCATACACATAATCCTGAATGTAAACTATAATTAAAAATAAAATTGAAACTTAAAAAAAAAAAAAAAGACCATGAGTTACCAATTCTGGCCTACCACCTACGCCCATAAAGTTTTATTTTAATATAGCCATGCCCTTTGCTTTACAAAGTAAGCAGTGCTGAGTAGTTTCTACAGAGATTATGTGAGCTGCAAAAGCTCATCCTATCTAGTTTTTTACAGAAACAGTTTGCCAACTCTGCACTAGACCAGGAAGCCTTAAGGATGGGCACAAAGTATCCCCTCAACTTGAAACAGTGCCGGGTCCATAACAGGTGCTCAAGTCAATGTCTACTGCCTGAATTTTTGCTTTCTTTCCACAGTAACTAGAGTAATGACTTATATAACATAAATTTCTTGGATGAAATTCTAACTCTTAAAGACTCTAACTACTCCCTCAAAGCCCCTGCCCCCAGCCTTTCTCCTCCAGCAACCAGAACTGCTTGTTAGGCAGGGTTCCACTAGCACGAAAGGTACCTTTGTAAAAATGTGATAAAGAGGCACTCTAGGGGAGGGCAAACTACAAAAGTTTTTAAATGCCCTTCCTCGGAACTAGCCTCATGCCAGGGCTCAGGGACGAGAAAGGAGCAGTTCACAGAAGACCTACGTGTAGCATTCTCAGCAGAACAGAAGATGCTCTCCAGCCACGACGACCTGTTGCCAACTACACCTGCTAACTAGCTTCCCTCAACATCAAATACACAGCCTTTCCATCTATTTCCATTGATGCTTCTTACAATGACCTTTGGGACTCAACTCTTTCACTCTTTCTATGTATTCCCTTTGCACTTAAATACTCACTCCGTGCTACCATGTGTAACGCTAACTGATCTGTTCCTATTGCCTCTGGTTGTTTCAAGAAATTTGACCTCCCTTACTAATCAAGTTCCTAAAGAAAGAAAAGCACATGTGTCTCCTTACGTGCCCTGCAGATCTACAGACCTTGTCCTTGTGACCTGCTTTCATTAAAATTGACTGAACATAATAAAGAAATACCAACATTCCTTGGTATTTGATGAATACTATTTAATACAACTGAAATCTGGATTCTAGCGTTTTCCAGGACTCCCTCATAAAACTGAGACATGGATCTATGAGTGTTCTCTTTGAACAGTGCAGTTATATACACATTAGCAGTCAGAGAAAACAGAAACCTTCCACTTCCGTAGTTCCACTAAACAATATTTTCCAAAGCTACTGTTTCATAAGGACCATCTGAAATTCTTCCTAAAGACACACATTACTAGTGTGTCTCAATTCCACTGAATCAAACTCTCTGGAAGAGGAGCCTGGAAGTTATCGTTTTTAAAAAGTGTGCCAAGTGATACATACGTGAAGTACAGGCAACAGTACACAAGAGATGATCCTAGAAGGCTAGCTCTCATTCTTCATTTCCCATGTATGTAGAGGGCAGGGTAAGGGGTTTACTCTCTCATAGGTTAGAGTAACAAGGCATACTCTATGTGGCATAAAAATACTGCTCAATATGAAAGAGACGTAGATTTGTGCTCAGTAGAGTATTTAGTTAACATAATATCTAGTTAATGAAATGCAAAGCATATATTGTCCGACGTGAGACAAGCAACATTTAACTGGGACAAGAGGAAGATTTTGGAAACCGAACTCAACTAGAGAGTCCCAAGTCCCACCTCCCACCTGATTCCTCTTAGGAGAGCCAATCCTAAGCAATAATAATTGAGCCACTGTCAGCACAAAACTAAGGCATATCTAATAAATAACAAGTATAGTTCCAGCATGCCAATGTCCCAGATACTGAAACATCAAGTCATTTTGAAGTTGATGATACCAGTTTCAAGTTTAGGAAACAGAACATTTCAGAGGCTCTCAGGCCAATGGTAAAACCTACTGTTTCTGAAAACACAGACACCTACCTGTGGCACAACATCCTGTAGAAAAGTCACAACGCTTTCCATGTAGGACTGCTCCCTGTAAAGGGGTGAATTGGATAAAATCTGTCATGACAGATTAAGGCAAACATGGAAAAGCTCTTTCTATAAGCCCTAAGAAAGTCACTCATAATAGTTTTTAAAAGGGAGAAAAACGACCAACTCATATAACCTGATAGTTTCACTGTACGTTATTAAATGCAAATGAGATGTTAACATTTTTAAACATTATCTCTTCTGAAAAGTCATGCTCTCCTAGTCTGATGTAGATGACTTCTAACTCATAGTTGAAGAGAGATGACATAAGACTTGGCTAAGGCAGGATGTTCCTCTTGAGTCAGAGCAGAATGCCCCAGTTGGAACAAGAAAAACTGTTGCTGGTGACTCGGTCTTTAGTGACCTTATCTTTAAACTCATTATGAACTTAGTCCCTTATGTGTATATAGAAAAATGAATCTGCATTTTTCTACAGGGAACTTCTGCCATAGATAAGACATGGGAGAATATTAAAATGCACAAGAACACTAAGGTATTTTTAAAAGTTAAGTATATGGACATCTACAAATGGAGAAAAAAATCTTCAAAGTACCAAATCAAATTCATTCCATAGAGATGTGAAAAATTACATTTAAGAAAATAGCCCTGGCTGGTGTAGCTCAGTGGATTGAGCATGAGCCTGTGAACCACAGGGTTGCTGGTTCAATTCCCTGTCAGGGGACATGCCTGGGTTTGGGGCCAGGTCCCCGGTGGGGGACACATGAGAGGCAACCACACATTGATGTTTCCCTCTTTCTCCTTCCCTTCCCCTCTCTCTAAAAATAAATAAATAAAATCTTTTTTAAAAAATTACATTTCCCTGGCTGGTGTAGCTCAGTGGATTGAGCTCGGCTCTGCGAACCAAACAACCACGGTTCAATTCCCAGTCAGGGCACATGCCTGGGTTGCAGGCCAGTTCCCAGCGGGGGATGCACGAGAGGCAACCATACATTGATATTTCTCTCCCTCTCTCCTTCCCTTCCCCTCTAAAGATAAATAAACAAAATCTTTTTTAAAAAGCATTAAAAATTACATTTAAGAAAGTAATATGAGTTATCCTAAATCCTATTTTAAAAATATACCTTACAGCCCTGGCTGGTGTAGCTCAATGGATTGAGCACGGGCCTGTGAAGCAAAGGGTCACCGGTTCGATTCCCAGTCAGGGCACATGCCTGGGTTGCAGGCCAGGTCCCCAGTGGGGGACACATGAGAGGCAACCACACATTGATGTTTCTCTCCCACTCTTTCTCCTTCCCTTCCCCTCTCTCTAAAAATAAATAAATAAATATTTTAAAAATATATATATACCTTACATACCTACAAAACTAATTAGACCTAAAAAAAAATTTTTTTTTGATTAGGCCTACCTCTCCAAACTCATTTTTCTGCCACTCTCTTAATTGATTCTGCCTCCATCATATACAACTTCAATTCCTAGGTCACATCAAGCTCTTCTTTTAATCAAGACCTCAAGTCCTTTCCATAATCTGCCTTCCCTTTCAGACCCCCAAACTAAAGTGTTACTTCCTCAGAGAAACCTTCCCTGGTAGCCTTAAGTAATACTCCCCATTGTCATCTCGATGGCAGCACAGTGCAGCTGCACTGACCAGAGCCTGTAGCTGTTTGGCTTATGTACTGTTTCCCCCACTAGAATGAATGTAAATAAACTCTATTACAGAAAGAAATCCATCTCTCATATTTACCTTATATCTCCAGAATCTATAAACCAGTACTTTAGGCATGGAGTAGATGCTCAAGCATTGTTAAAAAGTACTTAATGAAGATTTAAAAAAAACACACACACAAAAATTGGGGATGGGTGGGGTGAGGGAAAGTGGTAGTGGGAAAATGGGAACAACTACTTGAACAACAATTAAAAAGAAAGAAAAATAAATTTTCAAAAACCCACAAAAATTATGGATTATATAACATAAAACAATAAATGTTGAATACCCTTCTTGGCTGTTACCAAGAAAAATTTACTTAATTCCTCTCTACTTTAGTCTCCTCATCTATAAATCGAAGAGTGAAACAGTACCTAACTCATAGCTAAAAACATGCTTACTAACTTATTGCCACGGTCCACAGTTAAGAAAAACACATAGCCTTGGGAAATGCAAGAGAAAAAAAAAAGGAAGTACTATAGTAAACTATTACATTACACATAAACTTTTGATAGTCTGAGAAGGCAATCTTTATGTAATATGCTAAACTTCCCTAGTGAAATAATAAAAAATGCTACAATTCCCTCATGCATATGTTAAAAAGCAAAAAAGTTTCACCTCTATAGCCAGGTATTTAGGGTCATAACTGTCCACCTCAACCTAATTCAAATAGGCTAAGTTTTCTACATTTCATTTATGAAAAATATCCTGCCTTGTCCACATCTGCTCACTCTCTTCCCTTTTCCTAAAACGTACCCTTGATTCTAACTGCCCAAACAGTATTCAGCCTTTGAAATATACTATAAATGTTAGCTTCTCAAAAAAACCTTTTTGGATTTAAAATACTAAAATACTCCCACTAAATACTCCCACGAAAATACTCCCTCTAAATTCTCATGCTGTTTTGCTAGCATCTCTTTTATTAATTATTGTGATTTCAAGCACATATATCTTAAAACCACATTAGATGATACGCCTTTAGAAAATACATATGCTTTGTCAAGAAGGCTTAAAATATAGAAACGTACTCTTCATATTGACTTTGAAACTTTCTGACTGAGACATTAGAATGAGATATATTTTACATCACATTCTAGTAAACATACACAAACATACGAATATATCTATGTGTGTTACACAAAACAATACTCTCAACTATATTTCCTATTACATTCTACTTTCTTTTCTAAACAATGGTCCTAATCCAGTAAATTGATTTAATAACCCATTAATTGTTAAAACAAAAGTATGAAAAAACATTACTCTTTAGGATTTAGCTTAGTGCTTTACAAGGTACTCTGTAAATGTGCTGAACACATCAACTTGACTCTCCAATTATCCCTTTTATGTGACCTTGGCAGTGACATTTATCATCCTGTGAAGCCAAAATTAAGTAGATTCTACAAAAGTAATCACCATTCAGAAAGGAAACCTGAAAGTTAGTTACTATTCTGAGTTATCTTTACTTCAGCTATTAGGCTTATCTGAAATTTGCTCACGTGACAGCCTGGGGGCGAACCACAACTCCACCAGTACAGCGACTGGGTCTTCTGGGGGAATCTGTAGCCATAGCTTCATTCACAAAACCTGTTTCCAGAACAAAAATTAGAAAAAATGAATCAGTATTGCTGGAAGTGGGGAAAAAGGTGTATGGTTGCTCACTAGAGATCCCTTGTCAAAAATGCCTAAAACGTAGGAAACTTTCCCAGCAATTCCTATGACACCAGAAAAGAGAGTCAGGGGATAAGAAAAATTTATAATTACCGAGATTTTTTTTATTTGAACCAAACTTAAGAACTACAAAACTAGTTAAGACTCTTGCTGGACCCTTTGATCTACTGTTAACATAAATTAGAAAAGTAAGAGAACTAGATCACGGATGGGAAGTCCAGCACAGGAGCACTTCATAAAAACAAATGTGCTACCTTTGAAAGCTAAAATTTAAAAATGAACTGAAATCTTACATTAAGATAGTGAAAATACACATGGTACAATATTTCAAGACCAAATGGAACAGTAGGGTAATACCAATCAAGACTGCTGGTGATCTGTAAGAAAGGATATTGTAACTATGTGTGGTGATGGATGTTAACCAGACTCAATGTAGTGACAGTTTCTCAAAAATATACAAGTATCAAATCATTATGTTGTATGCCTGAAACTAACATAATGTTATATGCCGTATCTCCTTTTTAAAAAACGGCATGATCATACTTAAGCCGGACTTTTAAAATCGATTTTGTTAACCCTCTGCTACTAAAACCTAATCACCAGAGTCTAAGTAAAAAACTTATGACATTAGAAGCCCCTCATCCTTTCCTGTCAGATCACTGAATCCTGACCTCTGAATGTCTAATAAACATCTGATCCAGTGGGGAGGTTTTAAGAGCATGGAGTATACTTGGTTAAGGTTTAAAGGAGGATTGACAGGAATATTAAACATCTCTTACAGGGCTCAGGAGAGCCCACAGCCTGGAACTAATCTTGTGAGCCCCTAAAACCCTCACTTCTACATAGGTACATTCTGTCACCTTATTTGACAACTTCCAAAATGGTAAGTCCCATCTGCTACAACCAAAACACCCTCTGCCCCAACTAGCCCAGGAACCCATTCCTCAATGGGTACCTTCACCTCTAGCCCCTAAGCCCTCTCATTTCTATACCACCCTTTATTTCCGAAAAAAAAAAAAAAAACCTCCCAAGAACTGTCTTATGAGGGCCCTGTCCAGAGGACGACCCTGGCCAATCGCTCAGGCCCCACTCTCCTGAAAGACACTAGCAAAGTGCTAACCCCTTAACCTCCAACACGGAGCCACCGCTGCCCCCGGCCGCCCTCTGGCCCCTTGCCCTTGCTTCCTCCCCTCCCCCTCCAATTTCGACAGCTCTCCCTCGCCGAATTCCTGCTAGTCAAGCCCTTTCTCCTCATGCCGCTTGGCCCCCGTCCTCCCCAAGCCTTCCCAAAGCCACAGCCCCGCCAGCCTTCTCACCGGCCGCCCCGCCGGTAAACGCTGTTCTCCAGCTCAAGGCTCACTGTTTGGAGTCTCCTCGAGATTGACAGCTACCACTTCCTACCACGCCTCAGCGGAACTACCATTTTAGCCAATCCCAGAAGCAAACTGGCTAAACCCGGGAACCGCCCTTAGAGGTCAGCTTCGCCAACCAGCAAGTAGAAAAGAGGCGGACCCGCCTCCTGAAATTATCCAATCCGCTGAGGCTCCAGGAGAAACAAAACAGTATGTAAATTCGGATAAAACCGAGGTGTCAGGTTCGGTTGTGATTGCCGGCAGGTGAGGAGGAATTACGGACACGTCTATTTTCCACTGCAGACAGTACTTCGGTGGCTTTGTCAAAAACCATCACACCGCATACTCCTGTCTACCTCACCTGAGTGTCTCAGGTTGGGAATCCAAGGACCCCGGGACTGGTCTGTTTACATCGAATTCTCGCGACAGCTGGTTCGAAGCTCAAAGCACGTGGACATGGCAGCTGCCAATCACTTTTAGCTGGCCACTTACTCATTTGGAGCCCGCCTTCTGCCCCGCCTTTGTAGATGTGTTTACCTTCCGGGAGCCCAAACCGTCTGAGGGTGGTGAGCAATCCTGTAGCCGTGGAAGTGCTGATGTGAATGAGGGGTGCGGCAAGTAATCCTGTCAATTTGATGTAGTTTTGTGGACCACGCCTGACTCCTTCCTTCCCTGCTTCTGCCTGTCGTAAGGAAGAGCTCAATATCTAACCCGTGCTATTTCGTCAGTTACATTTTTGTACAGTAAAGATAAGATAATATTTATCGATTTATTGAACAAAGGCTCTGAGAAGGGTATCAGTTTGAGAAAAAATGAGAAAAACACTACGGTTTAAGCAAAGTGAACTAAGTATAAGGTGATGGAAGACTAGTTAGGGGGGTAAGCAGTGGCCAGCTGGACTATGGTCTTGTACAGAATTATAAGGAGCTTCAATTTTATTCTAGGTTGAGGATCTATAGGAGGACTTTCAGCTAGGAGGTTTCATGATGGTGTATTTACATTTCTAAAAGATCATTATATGTACTAAACAGAAAATAAACTTTTGTGAGGGAGGGGACAAGAGTGGAAGCAGTGGATTAAGCAGGGAGGCTAATTTTTCAGTAAAGCAAGTGGGAGATCCGTCTAAAACTGAGCCCGGAAGTCAAGCAGTAGAGGTGAAAAGTCGTCAATCTCAAAATATTTTGGAAGAGAGAACTGAAAGAACTTGATAATCTGTTGGATGTGGGATGTGCGATGGAAGAAAAAGAGAATTAAGGATGATGCCTGTGTTTTAGGCTTGAGCAACTGAGTGATGGCATTTAAAGATAGGATGAACACTAGTAAAGTTCCACATTGTGTTTCTATTTCAGTACTTTTTATTTCTTCGAATTTGTTGTTTATCAGGAGTGACTCAAATAAAAAATATCATTGAGTCTCATCATCATGGAAATGGCTTTAAGAGAAAACTGGTCAGATGAATAATATTGCTTCAAGTTTTCAACCAGTAAATAGTTGCCGTTGATTTGGGGGTGAATCTCTGTCTTGGTTTCATCCTTTGTAGATTGTAGAAAGAATATTATGAGCCTCATAGGATTTTTATAGGAGCAAATAAATTTAATATTCTAACATCTTTTCTGAATGAAAGTAACTTGTGAATGCTTAGTACATATGGCCAGTTCCTGAGCCATTTCAAAGTAATGGGACCTGGGAAAACTTTCAACAATCTGTTCTTGTGACTGAGCAGTCCCAGCTGGGAAGCTCATTTTTAGTGTGGAAGAGTGAGTTCAAGCCAGAGTTCTGTGTTCTTCCAGTTGCTACAATGTCCATTAAATTAAATTAGTAACGACTAAAATTGCTTCTCCTAAAGTCCCCAGGGAAGTGTCAGGGCACTATCCATATGCAAACCAAATTTTAAGGTCACTTTATATTTTATTGTGTTTGTTTTGATAGGATTAGGATTCTGTTTTTAGCCTCAAGCAAACCATGACTCACCTTGGCCACCCAAAACATTGGATAATAGTCACATGATTTAGGCCCTGGGCAGGTAGTTCAGTTGGCAAGAGCATCCTCCCAATATACCAAGGTTGTGCTTTGATCCCTGGTCAAAACACATACAAGAAGCAACCAATGAATGCGTAAATAAGTGGAACAACGAATCATGTTTCTCACTTTTGCTTCCTTCCTCTCTAAAATCAATAAATTTAAAAAATTTAAAACAATAGTTACATGATTTAAACAGTGGTGAAATAATCAGACTTCACATAGAACTATGATGAATATTAATATTTTAACTTTCAGTCCAGTAAAAGGAAAAACAGCAAGGTTTTAAAAAGGTGGCAACATAATTTATCATTCTACACAGAAAACCTTCTTGAAATTGGACTCTTAATAAATAATTAATTTTTTAAAAAAGATAAAACAGGACTGTCCCAGGCACATTATCAACTGTGGTTGCCCTTTGTCTGACACATTAATGTTACTTTGCAGCTGTTATCTAGTTGATTAATGTATAATTCTATTGTCTGTTTAGATAAAATGTGAGCTCTTTAAAATAAAGGAATTGTTTCTGTTTTCCATAATCTTATTCATTAACAGGAAAAATTACATTTCAGAACCCCAACAATGTATCCTGAAATCTAGAGCTGGTACTTATAATTAAAGATACCAGAAAGTAAAACTATTGACAAAAAAACAAAACAAAAATTAATGTCATCAACTGGTTTAATGATACCCAGGACATACTTTACCTTACCCATTTAACCTTGGATAAAAATTGCTTTAAAATCTGAAAAACACCATGGCTAGTGTGGCTCAGTGGATTGAGCACTGGCCTGCAAACCAAAGGGTCGCCATTTCGATTCCCAGTCAGGGCACATGCCTGGGTTGCAGGCCAGGTCACCAGTGGGGGCGCAAGATGCAACCACACATTGATGTTTCATTCTCTCTTTCTCCTCCCCTCCCCTTTGTCTTATTTATTTATTCTCTCTTTTGAGGCTCTGTAATTGGAATGAGTCCACTTTAAATCCTCCAATGAGGATCCATTAGAGGGCAAATCTAATGCCTGCAGCCGAGGTAATTCCAGCTCCAATCGAAATAAAATCTTTTTTAAAAAGTTTTTTTAAATATCTGAAAAAAAAACTTATGGTGACAGAAGGAGATTTGGCTTTACAGTTGTGAGTACAAGAAACACAAAACATTATTTATTAATTATTGTATTATTTTCCATACGAATAATAAAACCTATTTTTGCCCACCCCTGTATTTAGGGGAAAGATACATTTAAAATGCCTCACTTCATTAGAGCAATCTTCCAAATATCTGGAAGATAATAAAAATAACATTAACATTGTTACCAAAGCAAACCTAGTATACATCTCATGAAAGCAATACTAAAAACCCTATATTCTTTCTTGATTGTGATGGACTGCCTCCAAGACGACCCGTAATGATACATTTTGGTATTCACAAAGCATGGTTCCCTCCTACATTAATCTGATTTAGACTGTGACTAATAAAATACAGCCTAATTCATGTGGTACTTTTGAGGTTAGGTTACAAAAGACATTGTGTTTTCTGCTTTATTGTTTCTGGTATCACTTGCCCTGGGGAAAAGTTAATGGACATACCGTGAGAAGCCCTATGGAGGGGCACACATGGCTCGGAAATGAGGCCTCCTACCAACAGATACGTGTTGTGGGGAGCAGCCCTGCCAGCCCCTGTGAAGCCTTCAGATGACTGCAACCACACCAAACTGTAACCTAGCAAAGTCATTCCCAGATTCCTAACACTCGGAAACTGGAAATGGCCGTTGTTTTAAGCTGCTAAATTTTGAGGTATTTCTATAAAGCACTATATAACTAATATTTTAATCTTTGAGGCATAAAGTAAATAGGTCAAGAATTACCTGTTCTACAAAATATTGAAAAGCACCCTGGCCAGGTACCTAGCTTAGTTACAGCATTGACCCAATATACCAAGGTTGTGGGTTTGATCTCCAGTGTGGATACATATAAGAAGTAACCAATGAATACATCAATAAGTGGAACAACAAATCCATGTTTCTCTCTAAAAGAAATTTTTTTAAAAAATGTATTGAAAAGATTCAGTGTGTGGATATGACATTTCCATATAAAATACACATTCCTCCACCCCCTCCCCCACCCCCTAGGCTCCTGGCTAGAGTTCCTAAAACCTTTGTCATTTGCCCTGGCTGGTATGGTTCAATGGATTGAGCACTGGCCTGTGTGTGAAACAAAAGGTTTCCAGTTCGGTTCCCAGTCAGGGCACATGCCTGGGTTGCAGGTTCCTGGTTGAGGATGTGAGAAAGGCAACCAACTGATGTTTCTCTCACACATGGGTTCCTCTCCCTCTCTTCCTCCCTTCCATCCCCTCTCTCTAAAAATAAATAAATAAAATCTTAAAAAGAGAAAAAACCTTGTCATTTCCTAGGCAACTAAAGGTGTTAGGAACATCTTTTGCCTTTGGTTACTGACCTCTCCTGGCCCCACCCCTGCCCCCCCCCCAAAGCAAAGTTTTTACTTCCCTTTCCCAAGAGAGGGAAAGTGCTGGGTGCAGAGATAAGCACCAGCTAGTCATTTACCCCTTTCTGACATAGAGCTTCTAAATCCCTTGGAATTTACTGATAGGAGCATCTTTTGTCCTTATGAGACCATACTGTTAGTGGGCTCCAGGACGGCTTCGGGATGGGATAGCTGGACAGCAGAATTTTCAGCCTCACCAGACCAATTCCTCCTGGTAGGGAAAGAGGCTGGAAACTGAACTAATAATTGACTACGGTTACATGTGGTAAAGCCTTCAGAAAAAATACCTTAACTATGGGGTTCGAAGAGCTTTCAGGCTGGTGAATACTTACATGCCAGGTGGGTGGTGCACCCCAAACCCATGAAACCAGAACCTCCTGCTCTTGGGACCCTTCTGAACCTCACCTGATGCATCTCTTCATCTGTATCCTTTATTATATAATAAACCAGTAAACATGTTTCTCTGAGTCCTGTGAGCATCCTAACAAATTACTAATCTGTGGAAGGGGTTGTAGAAATCCTGATTTATAGTCAGTTGATCAAAAGTGTATGTGACTGTAACTGATATGTGAAGTGAGGGCAGTCTTGTGAGATCTGATTACTTCATGTAGGTAGCATCAGAATTGAACTGTACAGCATCCAGTTGGTGACTGCAGAAATTAGAGAATTGTCTGCTGCAGGAAAACCCCCACATTTGGTGTCATAAGTATTGGATAAGTAAACGAAAAAAATAGTGTTTCATGGGTGGGTTGGGCGGAGGGGGGAAAATTGGGACAACTGTAATACAATAACCATAAAAATGATTTAAAAAGTGTTTTCCTTATGGGTGGACATAAGTAATGGCCAAAGTATATATCCACAGACTAGAGAGAATACTGAAGAATGAGGCTGTGTGATGTACTGATATGTAAATAACTTTAAAAAGATTAAGAGATAAAAACGTAGATAGTTGCATATCTATGCATAGATTATCACTGAAAGCACAAAAAAGGGTGGGAAATGGCTGCTTTGGGGACTGAGGTGAGGTTTTTTCATTATGTACCATTTGATACATCATAAATTTTATATCATGCAGATCTGTTACATAGGCAAATAAAATTTAATTAAAAAGCATTAAAACATTTGTGATTACATAACATCTTTAACTCCTTGAAGAATAGGTCTGAAATAGCTCTAGGACCCATACACAAACGTTTCCAGTATCAGATAACTACTAGTATGGCATGTAATTGGACTCTATTGCACTAAACATGTGATATATGAGTTAATGCTGTGTCATTTTTTGCATCAAAGATTAGTTAATCCATTACTCTAGTCGAATGGAAATTTTAATTTCATACAGGTATAGCATTAGATTACTTGGTTTAAAACCACTGAGAGAGCCCTAACTCTCTCTCAGTGGCCCAGTGGGATGGGTGTCCTATGGCAAACTGTAAGGTCGATTACCAGTCAGGGCACATGCTGGCCAGATCCTGGGTTGGGGGAGTGTAAGAGGCAACTGATCTTTTTCTCTCATACTGATGTTTCCCTCTCTTTCTCCCTCCCTTCCCCTTTCTAAAACTAGTAAGATATTAAAAAAAAAGACCACTGTTAGAAAAAGTGAGAAGTAGCTAAATGGGTCTTCCTTTATTTGATACACATTCAGATTTGTTGAATTTTCTACTTGGTGCAGCTAACATTCCAGAGGTATCACAAGTCTAAAAGATGGAAAACCCTTCACAATAAATTGACTCCCAAAGTGCCTTTTAGTTGCTACGTCTCTATCTTGGATAGATCTGAAAAACAAACTAGTATCCAAAAATCCTTTTTAAAAACTAGCCACAATTAATGTTTTACCCAGACCACTGGTTCTTGATTTTCTTATGGAAACTGGTATGCTTCTAATTGTGCAGTACCTAGAATACTGTAGGTATTCTACAACATTTCATTTCAACATCTCAATGAGAGGTGTTGTAAATTAACAAAAGTATTCTCATTGTATAACGACACACCACACCACAATGACATACTTCATGTTTTAGTATTAGCTCCTTTTAGTTATTTTCCTATATTATCAAAATTTTACTCATTTTTTTAAAAGATTGTATTTATTTATTTTTAGAGAGAGGGGAAGGAAGAAAGAAAGGGAGAGAAACATCGATATGCAAGAGATACATTGATCCATTGCCTCTTGCATGCCCCCAACTGGGCACCTGACCTGCAACCTAGGCATGTGCCCTGACTGGGAATCAAACCAGCAACCATTCAGTTCGCAGGCCAGCACTCAATCCAGAGCCACACCAGCCAGGGCAGTTATATTCATTTTTAATTGCTGTAAATGTCATCAAATGCTTACAAGCCATGACTTAACTATATTCTTATTGTTAGCTATTTAGCCTGCGTTGATGTATTCTAATTTAAAGTTAAGAGTGCAAAAATAAACATTACATGTACTTTAAGTTACTCTGAAAGCACGATCATGGCACAACAGAAAGTTAATATAATCATAAAACCAACAATAAAAATCCAGCAACATCGCAAACAATTCACTGATTTATTAGATGAACAAACATATATCCATATAATCAATGAAAACTGTATGATATATAAAATAATTTAAAAAATGTTGGGAATTAGCAGCACCATCTTTTATTGAGCAAGAAATAGCAAGAAAAACTTCACATATTTTATGCAAACACTAGAAGAGGGTAACTACTTTAAGACCTAATGCCACAGAATGGGATAACTGAAAAGGACATTTTTTAGGAAAGCACACCTTCTATTTCAAATAGTTAGTGAGTATATCTGATTATTATTTTTTTAGAAAAATGCTACTGAAATAAAAGATACTGCATAGTACTTTAATGAGGAAAGGAGACTAATACCCAGCTATTTCTGCTTCTATGAAAAATGATGAAATTAGAAATTAAAAATAATTTTTAAAAGACAATAGTCTCTAAGAAACATTAAGTAGAACACAGATCACTATGAAAATACATCACCTTTCCAATCTGCTTAATAATTTACTTTAAAAAGTTCTATAGTTTTCAACACAAATGACTCTATAACCATCTTTAAAAGTTAATGTACTTCTAAAATCTAATAGTCTTTTGATTTGTTTTTTAAACCTTTAGCCCTCTTGTTCTATTTACTGTGTATCAGGGTAAGAGGCTGAGTTTGTGTGAAGGATACAAATTTACACACATTTTACAGCAACGTGTACCCTAACATCTACAAAATTCACATTTATAATACAAGCAAGTACACAGCTTAGGATTAAACTGTTGAATTCCAAAAAGTCAAACAGCATACTACTTTTTTGTGTGCCTTTTTAAAAAGTTCACCTTCGACGCCAACTTCACAAAGCTTCATGTCCTAAATTTGGAAAGAAACCATTTTCCAGATACAGTTCAGCAAACACAAACAGCTTTTCTGTGCTGGTGCAATAAAGGATTTCCAATCTTCTTCTGGCCCCTAAGTCTGCGCCGCATGGTAAGTTTAACAGAGTTCTTTCGCTGTGAGGTTGCAGGGAGGCTTGCAGGCTGAGCACTACTACTTCGACTTAAGCCATTTCGTCTATGCTTCTTCATAAGAGGGCCAGAATTGGATTCTTCCAATGTCCTTTTAAAGTTTGCTGGAGGGGTTCTTTCAACTTCTTGGGCTTTCATTTGACCTGGAGTTGACATCTTTAAATTTTTGGGGTCCATGATGGTATTTGTTGAATTGGTAGGCACAAGGCCAACTGGCAGGCTATTATGCAAAGAATCATGTATCCTTAAAGTCAGGGCTTTAGTGCAATTTTCTTCAAGTGGCTCTGGATCTTTTGAGGGTATGACTGCAGCCTGGACATTCCCTCGAGCTATCTCAGCTGGGACTTCTGTGTAATTCTCTGAGAAGGCATTACTACGAACAAGGGCGGGTATATGGTCCTTAGAGTTCAGCCTTGGCCAAGGGTCCTCCTCCAGTGACTGAAAAACAAGAAAGTAAACCAAATAAGAAATAATTTATCCCAGAATTGAACCTAACTCTTGGAGAGATGAAAGGGTTTCATTAGAATAAGTGACACATTTGGCTTTTCCCTACTTTCTATAGTCCAATTTCCAAAAATTTAGTAGTATGGAAAATGTGAAGGCCAACACTGAAGCTACTTTGTCATATGGAAACTCACATTGTTTTGCACCCATCATCCAAACACTAGATACTGTTCTGTGATCTGAGAAAAGCAAGACTCACATGGTTGGGGCACCTCTCAAAGCAGTGAAAATCATAAATAAACTTTCAGGTATTGTTTTTTAGAAGCTTCACAGGTGATTCAGTTGTGCACCACCCCACCACTCCGTTTGCTGTACTGCTCTAGATCTGCATATACTTAGAATACCCTCCCATCTCCAGACAGATAAGAACATTCTTCCTACCAACCCAGTCTTCCACTGTAGCAATAACCGTACAAAATCATTGTCTTGTGCTTCTCAAAGACAGAGTTGAAGCATAAATGCTATCTCCACCCACAAGTATGTAACACATCCCTCAATTGCTTCCTCACTTCATCAAAATGTTACTAAAATATTAATATATTATTTTTTTCTGGGAAATCTTTTTTATTGAACCTATCTAGGTGTTGGGTATTAATATATTGTGAAAAGGCCAAGTAAACCCTTTTATAAAATGATAAGTGAGGACGTATGCCTGGTCTTCCTCAGATATAAAATCCACTAGGAATAAATACCTTTCAAAAAAGTACTATATAAAAAAGCATATTCAAAAAATGTGTTCCCTTTAATGTTTCTATAATAAAAAAGGAAATTAAAGCCACCAAAAACATTTCAATCTAACCATAAGTACGAAGATGATTCACTGAAAAATATATATTGACTTTAGATCAAATGAAGAATGAAGGTGGGAAACCCTAACTCCTAATTTGGTACTGCCCCAAAAAGATTTCTTCCCTATTTTATTTTATTTTACTTTACTTTACTAAGAATATACTTCTTTCTGGGGTCATTATCTCATTTATTTTACACTGCACGGTTTTTATTAAAGCTCAATTCTTATCTGTTTTAACACTGACTAAATGGAGGGCAGCAACCTTATTTCAAAGTATGAGTGTGGAGAATGGATAACAAGAGTTTCTGTTCTAGAATATTTGCACATGACTTTCAATAATGTGACAACAAGAGTTGTATGTGAGTTTATCCCTCTGCTTTTAGGTTGATTGCAATATCTACCCTGGTCACAAGCATGTCCTAGCTGACCACAAAAACTGTATCTAGTCATAAGCAATTGATGACCAACAGTTCATCCTGCTTAAATATAGAAAAAGGATCTGCAACAAGACCAGGCAGCAGTAAGTTCTGTATACAGAAGGCTTCCTACTACCAAAACACCATGTCACTAATATAGGCATCAAGAAATTGATAGGAATAAAACGTATTGCTCTAATTTGTACAACAATGTTAAATGTTAGATGGGATTCCTTTCTGAAAGAAAAACAATGGGACAATTTCAGAGTTAACACAATTTATTGTGATTTCAGTGGTGCCATGTCTTTTTAAATTCATACTTACTATCAATTTCTCACTACAAGTGTGCTAGCTTTCCTTCCCCTCCACTTTTCCCTCGAGCTTTTCATTTTCCTTCTTTTTTTATTGGCATTCTGTGGTAATACATTGCATCTGTTAGCGTAGGCAACTGCTTGGGCTTCTTAGACTCATACTCGATTAATTATTTAGTGTCGCTAAACCTACTTACATGTTCATACAGCATTTGTGATATTAAGAGCTCACCTCCTAACAATACATACTCTAAAGTTTCACTACTTCAGAGATCAACTTTCTTGCTCCATCTAGCAATCCAACATTCAACAACTAATTATAACTGTGCCCAGATAGCAAAAGAAACTAGGTGTTAATTTACTGAAAGAATTCTCTTTCTTAGTCCTTCTTCCTATAGCTCTCTTGGTTGTAAAAACAGCTTAGCCTTGCTTTAAAGAAAGGATGAAGAAATTCATGCCATTGTAATATATCGTTAACCAGAGGTATTTTCACTAATCCACCCAAAACAAAGATCTGACTTCTGACTTACCTTAGATTCAAACAGAAGCTGACATATCTATAGATATAAACCTAGTCTCAAATGCCTAGCCTAAATGTGGGTAAGTCTTAAAAAACATTCAAAATTAACCAAAATGTCATATTTACCTAGATGTCACCAAACATGGGATTATTATAGCAATGAAATAAATCAGACATACTTGTGAGTACTCATGGTTAAGTCAATAAAGATTAAAAATAAAAAAGGAAACAAAACCAAACACAGAATCTTGAGCAGAAATTAATTAGCCTTTATTTGTTAGATCAAAGCCAACAATACGAATTATTATAAATGGCTCTAAATATTTTCCCATATTTGGGTGGGACCAATTGGCTCACAAAAACCATGCCTACATATAAGTTAATGCATACATATATTTCATCTTTGTTATGATTATTAGATCATTATTTCTCAGAACTTTAGAAATAATTTTAAAACATACTTTATGTGCAATCTGTGTATAATTTTACTAATGCTAATCAACAGATGGCAACCATTTTTTATTTGAGATCAATATTAAGAATATTTATTCCTATCAAAAGATCCTGTCCCTTTACCCTCCCTTCACTCTCACTCTTCCTTCTCTATTCTGCCTAAAAGTCAGTTAGTCCAATACAAATACATTAGGGAACATGAACGTGATGGATACATTCAAATTGAGAAACAGGCAAATTTCAGAAGAACATACACTCGCTCCTTCCCAACAGTCAAAGAATAATGAAGAGACTTGATTTTAATCTTCATTATTATTCAAGGGACTTCAAAGAAGAGAAATGACTACAAATATACATAGTGTTAGAAGGGGATCAATAAATTCCAAATATTAATATTGTTAATATTCTTCAGGGGTGCCCTGGCTGGTGTGGCTCAGTGGACTGAGCAGAGGCCTAAGAACCAAAAGGTCACCAGTGTGATTCCCAAGCAGAGTTCATGCCTGGTCCCCAGTCGGGGACATGCAAGAGGCAACTGACCGATGTTTCTCTCTCTCTTTTTCCCTCCCTTCCCCTTTCTCTAAAAACAAATACATAAAATCTTTAATATATATATATTCTCCAAGGGCCACATGTATCCACCTTTCTATTAGCTGCTGTACACACAGTTAGCATCTGATTAGTAAGTACTGGTATGAAGTTGGCTCACTGACAATAAGTTACAAGACAAAGATTCATCACTTTTCAAACTAGTTGAAAGCCAAAGTTTTATTATATAAGAAATCTGAACGCTTGTTTTGAGGCAATGCTAACCAAAGAAACTGTCTTAAATACTATAGAACTAAAACAACTTAAATACTATAGAACTATATACCTTGACCGGTGGTGTAGAACTTGGAGAAGAAGTCATCAGGCAGGTTTCTTGACTATTATAGGAAGGGCTATCAGTCAGATTCAGATAGAGCTCATCTTCATTACTGAAATTTCCCTGACTGTCCACTCCTGGCGAGATGCAGATTACTATGGCACTAGTATTATCCGCTCGAAGCATACGCTGCCTCCAGCGGCCTAGTGCTCGATTCACAAGCATTTTGGCACAAGATTGTCCATGTTCACCCTGTATTTAAAAGGAGAAGAAGGAAAGCAACAATTCAAATTCAGTCACCACTACATCTCTATCGAATTAAAAATTAGGTATTCAATATGGCCTAAATAAATTAAATTTCTAAAATTTCAAACATTATCCACAGATCCCAAAACTATGTTAAACAATACTACTCTAAATTTTATTTTATTTTTTTAAAACTTTATTGTTTATGCTACTATGGTTGTCCCAATTTCCCCCCTTGTACTACTCTAAATTTTAATAAATAATAAAATAAGGCCTTATCCTGTGGTTAAATTTCACCTGAATTTTTATCTTTCTGGTAGCAAGAAACGTGTCTTCAGTTTAAACTTAATTACAGTTATTGCAAGAAAGTTACATAGTTATTAAGGCAACATTACTTAGAAGTTACCCAAAAAGGGAAGTAAACATCAAGTTATTACTGAAAGACAAATTGAAAGATAAACAATTCACAAAGAGATAAAATCAGGGATGGTAAAAAAAAAACTCATTGCAAAGGGCCAATTTGCTCCTAAAATAGAAACTTCTGAAAAATCAAAGACAATGACCGAAAATAAAAATTGTCAAAGCATATGAACAAAATCCAGAGGCATGGAAATAATATATAATTCTTAAACTGGATTTTAAAATGGTCAATGTCATTCATATGAGGAAAAAAGCAACACATAAGTTGTTAGACATAGAGATCAAATATATACCAACAGGAAGAGTAAAAAAGAATTAAATGACCTCATGTTATGCAAATAAACATAGCTTAGAAGAAAACTCAGCATCATACGTGGATTCAATAATTGCTAAGTTTCAGAGAACACAGATGAAAACTATGTGCTCTAGAAAATAGGGCTACATGTCTTAACAAGTACCTCTAGAAATAAGTGAATGATGAAAATGAGTGGAATTTGTTGAAAAAGTAATATATCATGAACTACAAGTAGAAAAAAATTTGATGTTATTTTATATAACATAATAAAATATATTAATGTACACTACAGAAATATTAATGTACTAGTAATATAATATATACTATATAATGTAGCATACAGGACTATAAGCATTATAGAAAATATACATATAATATACTAAAAGTCATTTACTTGTCATCTGTATCCCTAACTATATATATTCAAATTGGATACAGAACTGGGTTTTTTTTCATCCTTTCCTTGGGCAAAAACGAGGAGTAATCTTCACCTGCAGCTGTCTGATCTGAGGTATAATATAGTATTTCTACACATTAATAATGGGCAAACTACAAATAACTCTTCTCCACTGCTTTGTTTAAAAATATTAAAAGTCATCCTTGCATTCCCAATGATTTACACTCCCCCCTACTTTCTCATAAGAAAAAGCATGCACCTCACAATTGATGAAAGGTAGCACTGATTTCTTTATGGATAGAAATAATATTTATTTCAAAGGCAGCATTAATTTCTAACCCATGAATCTATCACATTCCCCAGTATACAGTTCATCATTCTCCAAACAGTATCTCACTGAGAACACCTTTAACTTTCGCTTTTTCAGTGTGCCTCTGTTTCCGTGGGGAAAGAAATCTGTATAAGCCATTTCTACTACATTACTGAAAGTTTCCTCTCAGCTCACCATTTCTGCTGATTCGAAGCCCCTCCCCAATGTTGTGTCCTTTCCTTCCATCATACCATCTCACCAGGTGATCTCATAAATTGCCACAGCTTTCCCTAACTCCTGTTAGCACTCAAATTACTATTTCCAGGCTTCTCTCTCAAATATTTCTAACTGTCCACTGACAATGTCTAGATGAACCATGGGTACCTCCAATTAAACATGCCTACATCTGAACTAATTATCTCCCCTCTCCCCCCAAATAATGTGTTTCTTCTTATTTTAAGAAAAGATTTTATTTATTTATTGTTGAAGATAGGGGAATGGAGGGAGAAAGAGGGAGGGAAATCTCAATGTGCAAGAGATACATTGATCACTTGCCTCCCACAAGCTTCTAAGTGGGGACCTGGCCTGCAACCCAGGCATGTGTCCTGACTGGGAATCAAACCAGAGACCTTTCAGTTCACAATGCAGCACCAAATCCACTGAGCCACACCAGCCCGGGCATTTCTTCTAGGTAACAGCTACAAGCCACCAGTTAGAAATTTCTGTATCATATTCTCCCTCCTTTAAAAAACCACATACTATCAATTCCCACCACTCGTGTTGCAGCCTCCAAAGAAGATGCCTAGGAGATCCATTAATTAAAATCAAATCAGTTACACTACCAATAAGAATCAATATGTGAAGAGAGTTAGACAAAGACCTTATAAGTCCCCCAGCCTTATTAAAAGTCACCTTGTCTCAGGGATTCTTCACTAATTATTGTTGCCACCCATTCTCTTTCATTGCCAGCTTTGTGTCAGTTTAATTTTGTTAAGGGGCTTCTGATAAATAGAATCCTCACATCTATTATCATCTACCCTCTATTTCATATTCCATTTGGAAAGGAATGGATAAGCTTTTCAAAATGCAGCTTTTCAATAATTCTCTACTACCTGACTATAAGATCTAACTTCAAAAAAGACTATTCAAAACCTTTTGCTTCCTACCTTCCAGTCACATCAAGCTACTTGTGAAACTTGAATATGTTGTATTTGTCTCTCCTCTGACTTTACACATCCTATTTCTTGCCTGGAAAGCTTCCTTAATCTACTACCAGGTAAACTCAACCCCACTTTTAAGACTTGCTCAATTATCACTCTCATCCATGAAACTTCCTTATGCAATCTTCCCCAGTTTCCTGTCTTCTCCCCACCAGTTTTCCTAATACCCATTCTAAATACTGTTATATGTATGCTTCCTTCAATACTCATTCTAAAAACACTTTGGCATTTATAAATAGGTTCTCCCAATCCACTACAAACTGGCTTTTGGCCTCATCACGTCACTGAAATGTATCTCTCTCATCATTGAAGAATTCTGAATCCATCCTGGCTGGTATGGCTCAGTGGATTGACTGACAGTCTGTAAACCAAAAGGTCACCAGTTTGATTTCCAGTCAGGGCATGTCCCTGGTTGGAGACGCGCAAGAGGCACCCAACTGATGTTTCCCTCACACATCAATGTTTCACTCCCTCTCTTTCTCCCTCCCTCCCCCTAAAAATAAATAAATAAAATCTTCAAAAAAATTACTGAGTCACTTCTCACCATCAAGTATTTTTTCTCCTCTTGGTCCTGGCACATTGAGATGGCATCTTGAGGTGGAATCATATTCCAAAGTCCATCACTCCCCAAGATAATATACTTGTGCTTCTGGGGATCAAGAGTGTGGACACTTATATCTGGTTCAGGTGACACCACAAATTCACCACTGAAGAAATCATAGCTCCACAAATCACCTGGCAGACAGGGAACAGAAGAAGCAAGAAGTATTATTTCCAAACTAGTAGTATTACATCAACAGATTAAAGGAGAAAATCTACATGTTCATCTTAATAGGTGCAGAAAAAGTATTTGATAACATTCAAAATTCACTCAGGTTATATGAAAAAACTTTCTAGCAAACTAGAGATTTAAGGTAACTCCCTTAACCTCATAAAAAGTATGCCTTCTGCCCTGGCTGATGTGGCTCAGCATCATGATGTGGACTCAGCACTGGCCTAACCAATGTTCCTCTCCCTCTCTTTCTTGCTCCCTTCCCCTCTCTCTAAAAGTAAATAAATAAAATCTTTTAAAAAATGAATTTAAAAATATACTATGCAGGGAAGAGCAAAGGGCCAAGATTAAACAAAGTAATTGTGAAGATAAGATGGGAGAACTTGTACTACAAAAAAGACTCCTATCACCTACCTGAAAACCCTTTTCCTAGAAGGTTAACCCTAGACCGAGCAAGTACCTACATCCAAATTTAACAGAATGATGGCCAGTTACATGGAACAAAGTTCTAGAGATAAAATAGGGCATATTTATGTACTTAACCTGCCATATGACCAATCTTTGGAGATAAGAATTTACCCTTTCAGTGAACCAGAAAAAGAAGGTTCTTAAAAATATCCCTTCTCTTCCCTGTCCTTCCCCGTTCTCCACTTAGGAAACAACTATTTTTCTTATGTATCCTTCTAGAGATACTATGTCTGTCTGTCTATCTAAGCAAAGTAAAAACACTAAGTAAACTTCTTGGCAAAATCATCTTGTCAAGCTCATAATTACTCTTTTACTAGCAACTCCAAAATCACTAGTCCCCAGTACCTTCTCAATCTCCTTCTTTCTCACTAAACCTCAGTACATTTCCTGAAGAAGGGCTAATTTCACCCAGCTTGTATTTCTGAAACTCTGTATTTTTAAAGATTTTTATTTATTTATTTTTAGAGAGGGGAAGGGAAGAAGAAAAGAGGGAGAGAAACACCAACAAGTTCCGTCGCCTATGAGGCCCGTCCATGGATGGAACCCACCACACAGGCATGGGCCCTGACCTTAGATCTAACCTGCGACCTAATGGTTTGTGAGGGAATGCCCAACGGAGCCACACCACTGAAGGCTTTTTAAAAAATTAAATTATATTTTATTATTTATGCTATTACAGTTATCAGTTGTCCCAATTTCCCCCCTCCACCCCAAGCCCCCTGAAACTCTGGGTTTTGATTGGGATTACATTAAACTTATAGATCCATTTGGAGATTAATGCCATCTTAAGTACATGTCTGCCAATCCAAGAACATGATATATCTATAGTTAGGTCTTAATTTCTTTCACCAGTGGTTTTACAGGTTTTTTTTTCTTCTTTTTGGTTTTAGAACATCAACCATGGTGGTCAAGTGTTCATAGTGAAATCACTTTTTTTTTTTAAGATTTTACTTATTTCCTTTAGAGAGAGGGGAAGGGAAGGAGAAAGAGAGGGAGAGAAACATCAGTGTGTGAGAGATATATTGACCAGTTGCCTCTCACACACTGCCAACTGGGGACCTGGCCCGCATCCCAGGCATATGCCCTGACTGGGAATTGAACTGGTGACCTTTTGGTTTGCAGGCCAGCACTCAATCCACTGAGCCATGCCAGCCAGGGCACTGTTTTGTAGTTGTCAGTATACAAACCTTGAACATATCTTATTACAATTATACCTAAGTATTCATGTTATAAATGTTTTTTAAATTTCAATTCTGAATTGTTCATTTCTAGTACATAAAAATGATTGACTATGTATGTTAAATTTGGATTTTGTGATCTTGCTGAATTCATTTACTAATTCTAGCAGCTTTTTTTGAGATTCTTTGCAATTTTCTACATAATGTTGCCATTTGTGGGTAGAGATAGTTTATATATATTTGGTGGACAATATAAGATTATGTTGCAGACATCAAGACCCCTCTCTAAATATTAAAATTTTGGCATTTATCTCCCAAACATAAGGATGTTCTTCCATATAACCACACCCAGGAAATTTCATATTTATCCAGTATTGTGTAATATAAATAAAAGTCCAGTTCAAATTTCCCCAGTTGTCCCAAAAATGTTTTTTTAATACCTAGGATCCACTCAAGAATCATTAATTACAGTTAGTTCTCATGTTTTTTAATTGTTTTTAACCTAGAAAAATTCTCTAGGTTCTTTGGTTTGTGTTTGTCATTCATGACACTGACAATTGTAGAGCCCAGGACAGTTGTTTTGCAGAATGACTCTTAATTGGAATTTGTCTATTTCCTCCTGTTCTCATGAGAGATACAAGGTTTGTGTTCAGGTTAAAGCTTTTCTTGGCCAGAACTACATTGCTGAAGCAGTATCCTCCACAGATTATTATATTACGAGGTACAAAATGTTAGTTTGTACCATTATTGGCAATGCCAAGCTTGATCATTTGGATCAAGTGCTGTCTACCAGCACTATAAAAGTGACCTTTTGCTCTGGCTGGTGTAGCTCAGTGGATTGAGCGTGAGCCTGCAAACCAAAGCATTGTGGTTCTATTCCCAGTCAGGACACATGCCTGGGCTGCAGGCCAGTTCCCAGCAGGGGACGCATGAGAGGCAACCATACATTGATATTTCTCTCCCTCTCTCCTTCCCTTCCCCTCCAAAGATAAATAAATAAAATATATATATAAAAAGTGACCTTTTTTTTAATACCTGATGATTAATCTGTATGGTGCCAGTTGAAACTGTGTGAAATATCCTGTTCTCTGCCAAAATATGCCATATTTTAGAGTCCATTAATGATTCTTGCATGAATCAACTGTTACTGTGATGGCTGAAAACAAATGATGGAATTAGGACACCCTAACTACATTTGGTAGTTGTCTTTACTAAAGAGGAGCTTTTCATTCTTCCCTCTACCTCTTTATAACCTTTTTACTATCTATATGGAGTCTTTATTTCCTCAATGTTATAATTTATTCCTGTTATTACTGTTTCGATGCTCAAGTTCCTTTAAATTTGCCAGCAAAATCCATAGAATTGATTTGTATCTGTAGCCAAATTTAGGCTAGCCAGTTCCTGTATTTTACCAGCTCAGGGGATCTACATGGCTTTACTTGAGATTAAATGAGTAAGGAGAAAAAAAAAAGAGTAAGGATCAGAACTGGGCCTTGAACTAAGTGTTTTTACAGCAAAATAGGGTCAGAATGTCATTCCTATACAAACTAAAGGGAGGGGTTTTGGACATTGTGGCTGACATTGTTGGTTGTTTGCTCAATGGCCATTACCTTCTGTCCATCCACAAGTAGTGACACTGGAGGAACACCAGAAGAGAAAGAAGTCTTTCTTTGGTTTTCGTATGTTCTTTGCTTGGTCCTGTGACACATGGCAGCCAGCACAATCATCCTCACCTCTAGTGAATTTCAGCACTCTATCGGCTCTGCACGTAGCTTCCCATGCAGAGCTTTCCAGCAACTCTTGCCTCAACTAATCTATTCTAAAAATTGCAACCAAAACCATCTCTTTAAAACACAAATTTAACATGGATGGGGTGATGGCTGCACAACAGTGTAAATGTACTTAACACCATTGAACTGTACACTTAAAATGGTTAAGACAGTAAGTTTTATGTTATATGTATTTTGATATATTTTTTAAACACACACAAATATAGTTATATATTTCCCACTCCAACTCTGCAATAGTTTACTCTTGTAAGAAACCCACAGACTATAAAAATGCATTATTTTCTCATTTTATCCATGCCTCTTATCCAGCTACAAGGGCCTTCATTGGAGTCCCTTATATTCACCATGCTTCCCCCCACACCACAGAGCTGTTCACAAATGCAGTTCCTATGCCTGGAACACACTTTCTTCCTCCCTGAATTTCTAGTAATTCTTCATACCTCAGCTCAAACAACACTCCTCTGGCCTTGCCAGCTAGGTAAAATACCCCTATTTTAAGTTTTCTTTAGCACATAAAATTACAACTCTTAAGTACTTGTATGAGTTCTTTTTGTGATCATTTGATGAATGCTTCTACCCTTTTCTAAACTGTAAGCTTCCATGAGGGCAAAGACCATGTGCTTGGCACACACAGCACTCAATAAATACATACCTGCTCAAAGAATAAATGATTTACAAGACTCACATGTAATTCCATCAGGCAGCCACTAGAAGGAACCTTTGCTACATTTGTATTCAAGTAAGTGTATGTTCGGTCATTCACCATCATTACCTAAATGTACCCCTTTTTATAAGCAATCTTCTTTCTTTCACAAAAAAAGAAAAAATTGCCCATAAACCATAATAACAATGCTAAATACTATCATTTATTTTTCCATGGGCCAATAAGTATTATCATGCAACAAATTAAACTTAAAATAATTTCTTTTAAAAAAGTTTTCCTACAAATACCAGAATAAGGACTGAAAAAGTAATGTGGCAAAGCATTTTTTAGCTTAAATGTTCAAATATAAAAGATATTATTTTTCATGAGAAAATGTGATAGAAAATTCAAGAGAAAAAACATAAGCCATTTCTTCATAACTAACACATTTCATCTCTCCCACTTAAGTCTTTTTATATCGATATTCATTCATTTCCATGTATTTGTTTACCAAGTTATGTTAAAATATTGTAGGACATTACTATAGCAATTGCCATTTACCTCCTATGTAGAGTTTTCACTGTTCTAGAGGATCTATTATTCCTTCCCTTTTAAAAATAACAACAACAAACTCTCTCTTGACCCTATACTTTCTGCTACAGCTAAAGCTTCATTTCTCTCCTTTCCTTTATAATAAAATAACTTGAAAGAGTGTCTAAACTTGCTTTATCCAATTTTCCCCTCTTGCTCTTTCTTGAACAAACACCAATAATGATTAGGGGGCCTCACTATCCTACCAAAAGATAGTTTGTCAAAACTACCAAGAACCTCCACATTGCTACTAAACCCAATGGTCACTTCTCAGTCTTTCCCTTGCCTTAACTATCAATGATATTTGAAATACTTACCTTATTTTTTTGAAAAATGAGGTAAAACCTACATATAACAAAATACCTTCTTAAAACATGTTCTTTCTTAGCGTTCAGGACATGCTCTCCTCAATTTCATTGTACAGGTATTTTACTTGCAGCTCTTTCTCAGTCTTATTTTGCCTTATTACTCCCTTCTTATGTACGAAGAGGCAACCAATCATTGTTTCTCTCACACTGAGGTTTCTCTCCCTCTCTTCCTCCTTCCCTTCCCCTCTCTCTAAAATTAAATAAATGAAACCTTTAAAAATAAAAACAAACTGGACCAGGTTGGTGGGAATGCAAACTGGTATAGCCACTGTGGAAAAGAGCATGGACATCCCTCAAAAATTAAAGCTACTGTATGACCCAGCAAAAAACTAAACAAACATTAAAAAAAAACCCAACCTGGATAATGTCACTGTCCTATATCAATAAGCAACAATAACAGCTAACATTTATAGAGCACTTACAATGTGCCAGTCACTATTTATGTGTATTAAGTCATCCACAATATATTAAGTAATTTGCCCAAGCTTACAGTACAGTAACAGCATTGGGATCAGAACCTCGGAATTTGGGATCCAGAGTCTCTTAACACCTATGGTATACTTCTATACTCTTCAATCAGTCCCTGAAAGCACTTAAAATAAAATTCTTACTGTGGTCTAGAAAGCCTTGTAGGGTTTAGTTATTGCCTACCACCCACAACATCACCAAATTCCCTACTTAGCCTACATGACTCTTCTTAATCAGGTAAGTGTCCTCATTTCCATATTCATTTTATATCTCTACTTCTGCTCTATCACATTAGCTTCATTCATGTTCTCAAACAACCCTTTCCTTCCTACATTAGGTTTCTTTGCTTGCAAGCAACAATTTCCAGCTCAGGTTAATATAGACCAAAAAGGCATCAGAAAAAAAAAATCAAGTAGCTGCCTGCACAAAAGATAAGAAAGTATGGAATGGAATTCCATTCCATAAGAATGGAAAGAGCATTTCCAAGCAATTAGGCAGGAACACCCAAACACTGCAATGGATACTGCTAAAGGAATCACCATCACTAGGGATGAATTCATTCCAATCAGCTTTTTAAATGTTTGTCCTTACTGAATTTACAATTCAAAATCCTAGAATAGAGAACCTGACTGTATAACTGGGGTCATATGCCGGATATTTTATGTTTTACAAAAGGACGCGGAATAAGAATGTCTAAATGAAGAATGCACGTAGTAGGGGGAACACAATTTCCCAAAAGGAAATCAGAATGTTAGTAGGAAAAGAGAGCATGTGTGGGACAACCCTAAGCCCCTCCTCATCTCCTACCCCAATGAAATGTTCACTAACTGCTTAACGGCCTTTGCAAATGCTGTGGCTGATTTGACTTTTTTTCCTTGTCCCTTTTTCCCCAGGTCTTATTCAAACATCACCTCCTTAAAGAATGTTCCTTGATCATCCTCTCTAAAGTAGCCCTCCCCTGCCACCCACTATCCCTCCTGCCAATTACTGGCACATCATGTTGTTTAGTTCCTATGTGACACCTTTTAGAATAAATTTCTCATTTGTTTTTGTATTATCTACTTCCCTTCACACTGTATTATAGGCTCCATGAAGACTGGTACAGTGTGCACTTGATCACCAAAGATGAACAAGAGATAGTAATAGGAAGAATCATCTTAAAAAGGCAAATCAAGTGTTAGTCCTTAGCTTAGTATCTTTTTTCCTTTTTCTTTTTAGCTTAGTATCTTTTAGTGCTTCCCAGTACACTTAGGCTAGATTGCTAATTATCTGTCGTGATGGGTCCCACATCTGTGTTGTTAACTCCAACCTTCTGATAATTCCCAAACATGTCAAGCTCTTCCTAATTCAGGGTCCATGCCTGGAATATTCTTCAACGAACTCTTCACAAGAATAGTTTCTTTTTGAAACAATGATGGTGTTCAGAGAGCTTCCCAGTTGGGGAACACATCAAGATTTGGGAAGAGCAGTACCTGGAGATGGCACGGGAGCTCTGCATCCTTTCCCCATAGCTTGCCCTATGCATCTTTTCCATGTTGCTGTTCCTCAGTTTGTTTCTCTGATTTTTAAATAAAGGGAAGGTATTTTTAATGAATTTTTCATTTTATCCACTCATTCATTCATTTTTAGAGACAGGGAAAGGAAGGGAGAAGGAGAGGAAGAAAAACATCAATGTGAGAAACATCAATCAGTTGCCTCTCATATGTGACTCGCAACCTAGGCATGTGTCCTGACCAGGTATAGCCCGACCCGAGACCTTTTGCTTTGCAGGATGACGCCCAACCAAGTGAGCTACATCAGTCGGGACAGGCTGTTCCTCAGTTATATTCCTTTATAATAAACCATGATGCGGTGAGGGGGGAAAAAAACCAAAAGTACAGCTCCTTCTCAGCCATTTATTAAATCTCAGCGAAAATAACACTTCCCAAAGGAGCATTTTCATCACAATGCCTAAAATAGTTTTCCCTTTTTAAATTATTCTTTATCACAGGACCCTGCGAGAGAGAGAGATGTGAAGAGAAATATCAATGGGTGGCTGCTGTGTGTGCTCCAACTGCGGATTGAACCCACAACCTAGGCATGTGCCCTGACCAGGAATCAACCCCCAATCTTTTGGTGTAAGGGATGACGCTCCAACCAACTGACCACACAGCAAAAACACAAGCTAACTTCGTTACTGCCTGTCGCTCCAGCTACATAGTCTTGCTCCATATCTACGTATACATATATCTGTACTGTCTCACCAAAACCTAACACAATGCCTGGCACCAAGTCAGTACTCAAGTGTCTGTTAGAGAAAAGAGAGATGAAAACAATTGGTGCTTTCTTTCCTTTTTTTTAAAAGATTTTGTTTATTTATTTTTAGAGAGAGGGGAAGGGGAAAAAGAGTGGGAGAGAAACATCAATGTGTGGTTGCCTCTCATGTGGCCCCAACTGGGGACCTGGCCCGCACAACCCAGGCATGTGCCTGACTGGGAATCAAACTGGAGACCCTTTGGTTTGCAGCCCGCGCTCAATCCACTGAGCTACACGAGCAAGGGCTTGATGTTTCCTAAGGATAAAATTCAACTAGTAAATCCAAAGTAAGGTTTTTATCACTACAATCTTCTAGCCTTCCTTCCAAAGCCAAGTAGACTAGAAAGTATTTTATTTTGTCATGGACAATTTACTTTGCTACCTAAAGGAAAGGAGAGCTTTGAAGACCCTTAAGAGAAATGTACTGAGCAGGAAAGGTCATTTAGAAATACTTTTTTTTTTAAGATTTTATTCATTTATTTTTAGAGAGAAGGGAAGAGAGAAAGAAAGAAAGGAGAAAAACATCAGTGTGTGGTTGCCTCTCATGTGTCCCCCACTGGGGACCTAGCCCGCAACCCAGGCATGTGCCCTGACAGGGAGTCGAACCGGCGACCCTCTGCTTCACAGGCTGGCGCTCAATCCACTGAGCTACACCAGCCAGAGCTAGAAATACTTTTAAGGGTAGCATTAAGCCTAGGCATACATATGCTTCCCTAAGTATAGGTGGGAACTGGCAAATCATTGAACATGACTCATGATCAAAGAGCAATAAAAATGGAAATCCACACTTTATTTAACCTTTCCCTCAGTTAGGTTTTAAAGCTCTACCCGTCTTATGCACCACAAGAGGGTTTAGAATCTCTTTCATTTTGCCACCATACATTGGAGAAAATCCAGTATGATTTCACCAAATATAAACCATACTTACCAAGTGCTCTTGCCACTGCCAGAAAAGGAATCTGGTCAATAACTGTGCTCCTTCTAACAGGTCCATTATGAGTGAGCCGAGGTCGTTTCCACACTACGCGATTCACCCCCGACTTGTTCACCACACTAAAAAATAAAGCTCACATAAATACTCTAAATGATTAAAATATAACAACAAAGGTAGCTCTATGTGTTAACTAGTAAAATCAGATCATATTACCACAAAATAATGATATATCTGTTTCAGATACAAAGATGCATAAACCAAAGTTCCTGTTCAGAGAGGAAAGGCAAAACAGGTAGATTAAGATGAGGAGAATTTGAAGGTTACTGAAGTAGGCTAGACAGACTGGAATGAAAGTAATAGGAGGAAAATGTAGTAGAGATCATGTTAAGAAAAAAGAAAGATAACTTGATAACTAAAAAACTTGAGGGGAGGAAGAAGAGGATATAAATGTGATGGATTAAATAGTGATAAAAGAAATAAAAAAGAACCAAAGGTCATATCATTTCTGAGGGATTTCAGTATACCCAGAACTTCAGCTTTAATATTTTTGATTTGAAGAATAGGAAACACCTTAATAGAAATATCTATGTATTTAGAAATTTCTGTAATTACAAGTATGAGATTACACTTCGGGAAAAAAAAATCTACAAAGTATAGATTCAGGAGTTACAAAATAAGAAAAACCATCCTAGAAATTTGGCATAGGAGGAGTAGAAATCTGTAATCATTACCCTGAGGAGTTAGTGCACTCTACATTGCCTGAAACATGGAAATATGGTCAAGTCTTGGAGCAAAATAGGTTGTAATTCAAAACAATAGAGATGGAGAAAAAAACAATACAGATGATCTTTCAACCTCTGCCTGGCATATTTTTAAAAATGATTTATTTACTTTTAGAGAGAGGGGAAAGGAGGGAGAAAGAGAGGGAAAGAAACATCAATGTCCAAGAGATACATCGATTGGTTGCCTCTTGCATGCCCTCAACTGGCAACCTGGCCCACAACCCAGGCATGTGCCCTGACCAGGAATTAAACTGGCAAACTTTCAGTCTGCAGGCTAGTACTCAATCCACTGACCCACACCAGCCAGGGCCTGTGCCTGGTATTATTAAAATGGGAAGTGGATCCTTAAATCAATTTAATCATAATCTACCTGAATTTTTAAAAAAATCAATAGAAGAAAAATGTTCCTCTGAAAGGCTAGAAAAGTTGGCGCATAGAGTTGCAAAGAGCATTTCCAAGAAAAAATGTTAGCCCGATTGACACTAGGTTTATCTGACAGATATGTGCAGAAGACAGAATGACTCATTCCCAAGGCTGTCAAAGAAAGGCAGATGACATTAAGGTAATCTAATTAAGTCTTCTTACTCAGGTCCCACTTGTACTCAGGGAAACCCTTTGTTGGCCATGGCTAGTGTAGCTTAGTGGATTGAGCACCTGCCTCCAAACCAAAAGGCTGCTGGTTTGATTCCCAGTCAGGGCATATGCCTGGGTTATGGGCCAGGTCCCCAGTGGGGGATGCATGAGGCAGCCACACATTGATGTTTCTCTCCTTAAAAAAAAAAAAGAAAAGAAACCCTTTGCTTATAATCCGAAATTTTATTTCATCTACAGCAGGCCAGCTGACAATACATGGTCTTCTCGTTAGTTATTTTTCTCACTAACAAATACTATGACATCCTGACACATGAGTCTCTTATTAGTTTACTATGTTGACTTTGAGTAGCATGACTGTATTCCCCTAAACTTCATGAACTCTGAAACTAAACTGGCTTGAAGATATGGGAAACTGAAGACAGGGCAAATAACATTGACCACCTCCAAAAGAATGTCACAATGAAATGCCTGCTGTACACCTCAGCAGCAGCCAGCTGGTAACCTCCACGGATGGCTTTTATGTATCTGCTCTAACTTCAAAGATACTAGAGAGCAAGAGACAGAGGAGTTAACAAATGGAATAGACGTACTAAGAAAAGCAAAACAAAGGCATAAACCTTATAAATGAGAAAAGAACAATCTTCCTGTGAGAAAGATTTAAAAAACATGAATATGACAGAAAAAGCATAGCTTCAATATTCTTTCTAAAGTAGAAGACAAGCTCATCTGATGAGGGTAGGCTGGCAGATTTGAAAAGCTCTGTCTCATGAAACTTCCTGCAATGATGGAATGTGTACTTCACACTGTCCACGCACAGTAATAATCACTAGCCATGTGTAGCTAGTGAACACTGCAAATGTGGCTAGTGCAAATAAGAAATTAAATTTTTAATTCTATTTAATTTTAATTTATTCGTACTTAAATTTAAACAGCCATATGTGTCTAGTGGCACAAAGGAGGAATGAAGCAAGTATGGAATAATCAGAAATCACTGTCAGTGTTGACCTCAAAGAGAAATTCCAGAGAGCAGCTCATTTACTATCCCTTTAGAGTTTAACTAACAATTCTGAAATCAACATTGTTCTAGGTCATAACAACAGTAAGAATATAAAAAATGGTCATTTTGTTATTTTATGCTTTCTTCGATGCTAATCCTCAAAACAGCAAACCAGGAAAAAAAACTAAAAAACAAAAAAGGCAAATCAGAATAAAGACTAATTCTACCATTTGGGAAAAATCAATGACACATAAGAGTTATATGAGAAAAGATACCAACATTCTGTCTCTCTAGCACCTTAAGGCCTATTGTTTTTTTCTAAACCTGCTTCCTAAATATAAGACTTAATACTTAAGTAATTATTGTAGCTATGCAAATTGCTTCTGACATAACTCTACTAGGAGCTCTCTTGATGCTTAATATTAAAAAAATATTATGGTCTCTCTGTTTCTGAAGAACAAAAGACAACATGATACTGATTAAAATAAAGTTTCAATCCAGAATCAAAAACACCATAGCAATGTTATAAGAAATGTTGTTTTTATTGCACTCCTCACGTTGTCCTGTATGATTAAAAGGCATACACAAAAGAACAGCCTGATATGCAGAGAGTTGACTGAGCAGTAACAGAAGGCAGGAAAAACAGAGCATTGGCCAATTGCCTAGGGTGAGACAGAGGGAAAGGAGGAAATAACTTATAATAAAACAGCTCATTTTATGCAAAAAGACACCTGCTCCCAAATAGCAAAGAGCATCTGTCCAACTATCCAGATAGTATTTTAAAAGATAAGACAAAAAACATAAACTCTAAAATAAGAAAATCAAAGAAAATAGCATTTAAAAATTCAGAGAGAAAAATAAAAAGCAGTCAAGAAAATTATATCTTAAAAGATGAATGAGAAGCAAACAGGCTTACCACTGTTAAAAACTATAATAAAGCCTCGATTTAAAAAGTATGGTACTGGCCCTGGCTGGTGAGGCTCAGTGGATTGGGTGCCAGCAAGCACAATCCGAAATATTGTCAGTTTGATTCCCAGTCAGGGCACTTGCCTAGGTTGCAGGCCAGGCCCCCAGTTGGGGGAGTGCAAGAGGCAACCCACTGATGTTTCTCTCCCTCTCTTCTTCCCTCCCCCCTCTCTAAAAATAAATAAATAAATAAAATCTTATTTAAAATGAATATAAACAAAATAAAAAGTATGCTACTGGTACATGAACATATAGTATAAAAAAAATGAAAGCCCAGAAAAAGACCAAATATGTACTGGAATTCAGTTTATAATTATAAAGCTCACTTTTCATAACTACCAGCAGTGGTCTTAGATACAGACTGATCTCCCCACTCATAGGATCAAATAGATTATAGCATGAAACCAGGCTCACCTAAATTTGTGTGATACAAAATAGGAAAACACAGTATGCGAGCAGGCAGCTTCAATCATGCTGTCTTCAGCAATGACCCTCACAGAAATCCAGGAGCCATTCTGTAGCACCCCACCCCCATGTAAGTTACATATGCCATAGGTGAGTTTCATGTGCCTCAGGAATGAGTGTCTTGTAATAGCTCAAGACTTCTAGGTCCCTGCACAAATCAAAATGCATGTATATAAGGAAGCTATGGTCTGTGCTTCCTAAGAACTTTTTAGTCTATTCAAAATCTTCCCTACCCAGATGCAGTTCCATTCAAGGGTCATTCTATAACAAGCTATGTTGCTTTATAACAGAACTGACATTCCTTATTTATCTTTACCAGAGGAAACAGGGGTAGAAGAGAGTAAACACCAGGTCATCTTCCCACTGAAAAACAGTTTTATGCCTGGTAAACCTAATCGATAAAAGATGTACAGTTGTTCAAGTAGCTACTAATGACCGTGAAGAAAAAAAATTAACTTGTATCCAACAACATAGATTAGATTTTAAAATTCCAGAGATACTGATTAAAATGTAAAATTTGAAACCATACAAGTACTAAAAGTGTGGTTCTCAAAATATGGTTCAGAAGACTCTGGGAGTCCCCCAGACTTTTTCAGAGGGTCTGCAATCTCAAAATTACTTTCATAATATAATACTAAGTAAGACCATGTGTATACAGTGGAGTTTTTGAGAAGCTGTAAGACTTAATATGCTAGTGCACTTATAAAATGTGTCAATATTTGGATGATCTGCATAACTCAGTGAACTAGTATTTTAAAAGTGATTAATGCCTGTTTTACAAAATCATCCATGCACTATGTACTATATGATCCAACTATATGACATTCTGGAAAAAAGCAAAACTGTGGACACAATAACAAAACCAGTGATTGTCAAGAGAAAAGGGTGGGGGAGAGGAAGGAGAGGAATACATAGGCAGAACACAGAATTTTCAGGATAATGAAACTACTGTTATGATGCAATAATGGTAGATAACATGCCGTTTTACATTTGTCAAAACTCTAGAATGTACACCCAGAGCAACCATAATGTAGACTGTGGGCTTCGGGCAATAGTGATGTGTCAATGCAGGGTCATCAATTCTGTCAAATGTACCACTCTGGTGCAGGATGTTGCAGGTGGGAGAGGCTGTGCATGTAGGACAAGGCAGGACGTATATAGGAACTTTCTGGTATATTCTGCTCAATTTTGCTGTGAACCTAAAGTTCTGTAAAAAATAAAGTCTATCAGTAAAAAATATGCATGGATACCACTTGGTGAGTTTTGGAATAGTATCAAAGAATATCCCCAATACATGAAAAAGCTGCTAAAATACTCCTTCCATTTTCAACTACATATCAATGGAATAACAGGTTCTACTTCAGATACTGCAACCATAACAACATATCACAACAGACTGAATACAGAAGCTGTCATATGAGATATGAGAATCTAGCTGTCACCCATTAAGCTAGACATTAAAAAGACTTGTAAAAATAGTAAACAATACAAAACCTTCCACTAAATGTTTTGGAAAACAACTATTTTTTTCATGAGAATGTTCTTTTTTTAAAATTTTATTTATTTGAGAGAAAGAAGTACCAATTTGTTGTCCCACTTATTCATGCATTCATTAGTTGATTCACTCTTTTTTTATAGATTTTATTTACTTATTTTTAGAGAGTAAGGGAAAAAGAGAGAGAAACATCAGTGTATGGTTGCCTCTCACACACTCCTCACCCAGGGACCTGGCCTGCAACCCAGTCATGTGCCCTGACTGAGAATCTAACCAGCAACCCTTTGGTTCACAGGCCAGTGCTCAATCCACTGAGCCATACCAGCCAGGACCCATTGGTTGATTCGTGCATGTGCCCTAACCAGGGATCAAACCTGCAACCCTGGTTATCAGGATGATTTTCTAACCAACTGAGCTACCCAGCCAGGGCCATAAAAATGTTCTTTATATTAACATATTAATATTGTTATTTTGCAATGAATTAACAAATATTTGAAAATGTCTCCATTTTAACTTCTAATATGGCAAAATCAATAACCCATATACACAAAAAGTTCTCCAAAGTCCTCAATTTTTAAAAGTATAAAGGGTTCATAAGACAAAAATATTCATAACTGCTATACTAGAAGAAAATATAGAAGACTTTTTAGTAACATCAGAGTGGGAAATAGAATCAGAGGCAGAGAAACATGGAAGGCAGACAACTTGGAGGAAAGAAACATGGGAGGTACAGACTTGACAACTATAAGAGGGTAGAGGGGAGGTGGGGACTGGTTGAAAGAAGGTGAAGGTAATAGTCAAAGAACATACATGTATGGCCCATGGACATGAACAATGGTGTAGGGATTGACTGTGGGAATGGGAAGCAGGCTAGGTAGAGTGGGGCAAAGGGGGAATAACTTGGAAAAATGTAACAGCATAAACAATAAAATATTTAAAAGAAAAAATAAAATAAATTATCCAATCCTACTATAAAAGTTCAAAATAAAACAATTTGAGTCGTCTAAAAAAAAAAGTCAGAGTGGAAGAATTGTATGTATGGCACAACACCCAAAATCATGATAGAAGAGATTGATAAATTTAACTTCATTGAAATAAATTTCTTAGGAAAAAATTCCAGGAACATAATCAATGAACTGTGAAAACATCTGAAACTCAATTAGACTAATTTCTCTAATGTATTGTATAAGTAGCTCCTCCATGTTAATACACAAAAGGCTAACAATCTTTCCCCAAAATGAAACAATATAAACAGAAATACAAAGAAAAGGAAATATAAATGGTTTCTAAACAAATAGAGAGATATTCAACCTTTCTCATAAGATAAAGTAAGAACATTATTACGATACCTTTTTTAACCCTAAAATTGAATACAATCAAAAAGTTCTATATGGCCCTGGCTGGTATGGCTCAGTGGATTGAACACTGGCCTACTACCCAAATGGCTGCTGGTTCAATTCCCAGTCAGGGCACAAACCTCGGTTGTAGCCAGGTCCCCAGAGTGGGGAGTACAAGAGGCAACTGATGGCTGTATTTCTCACACACTGATGTTTCTCTCCCTCCCTTCCCCTCTAAAAGTAAGTAAAATATTTTTTTAAAAAATCCTTCGACTATATAAATCATAGGCCATCCATCCATGGTACAATTTCGTATTTAATTAATTGTGCGTGCGCACACACACACACACATCCCTCTATTAAAAAAAAGGAATGTTTATTCTGTACTAGTTTCTTGTAAGTCGAGGGGAGCTGGGTAGCCTATGGGACAATAGTAGTTGACAGACCTTCTACAGTACATCATTTTATGCTGCCTGGAAAAGTGTGTGCACCTGGCTGGTGTAGCTCAGTGGACTGAGCGCCGGCCTGCGAACCAAAGGATTGCAGTCAGATTCCCAATCAGGGCACATGCCTGGGTTGTAGGCCAGTTCCCAGCAGAGAAATGCGCGAGAAGCAACCATACATTGATATTCTCTCCCTCTCTCCTTCCTTTCCCCTCTGAAGATAAATAAATAAAATCTTTTTTTAAAAAAGTGTGCATGCGTGTATATATAAAACAATCACCATTCATAAAATTGTTAACATTAGTTGTATTTCTACCCTATTCCTATTTCTCTACATAGTTGAGATTACACTACAAGTATAATTTTATATCCTACCTATTCTGTGACCAATAGGCATTCACTCATTAAAAATTCCCTACATATGGCACTTTATTAGAGTATTCCATCTAGACGCAGAGTGGGTGGTCCTTTCCGAAGAACCGACAAGATGGTGGAAGTGGAGAAGAAGCGGCCCTTCTGCAAGTTCACCTACCCATGCATGGATCAGGACCAGGTACTTGACAACAAGTCCTATGAGCGGCTGAGGCAGCTCGCAGCTCTACAGTGCGAGGAAGAGGTGCCAGGGTAAGTGGCACTTACAGCTAAAGCGCCTGCGCAAAGCCAAGAAGGAAGCACAGCCGAGGGAAAGCCGGAAGTGGTGAAGACGCACGTACAGGACTTGATCACCCTGCCAAGATGGTGGGCAGCATGCTGGGCATGTACAATGGGAAGACTTTCAACCAGGTGTACATCAAGCCAGAGATGACTGGCCACTAACTGGGCGAGTTCTTCATCACCTACAATCCAGTAAAGCATGGCCGTCCCAGCATTGGGATCACCCGCTCCTCCCAGGTAGCCAATAAAAGCAGACTTACTTAAAAAAAGAAGGGCGCTCTATCTTATGTTTGAAAATTTTTGTTACACTATTAATTTTTCAAAATATATCTATAAACATTAAATGGCTATATCATATTCAATGTGATAAATATGTATTATCTTTATCCATTCTCCAGCCATTTGGCCTAAAAGTTATTTCCAGCCTCTAACAGTCATTAAACATCAGTAACTCAGTTCATATATTTTGGTACACATTTCAGGTTTCTTCTTTAGGTTCCTGAAATTACTGTCTATAAATATTTAAAATTAGTGGTAGATTTCATATTCTATATAGATTGAACCAATTTAAAGTCCAACCAAGAAGATACCCATTTCAACAAAAATATTAAGGATTACCTCTTGTTTTTTAATTTTTGCAAACCCAACAGAAGGATAGAGTTTCATTTCAATAATGTTAAACATTTTCCCATGTTTACTACTCCTTTGCATCTTTTTTAGATATATTTTATTGATAATGCTATTACAATTGTCCCATTTCCCCCCTTCAATCCCCTCCACCCTGCACACCCCCTCGCACCCACATTCCCCCGCTTCAGTTTATGGCCATGTGTCATTAAGTTCTTTAGCTTCTACATTTCCCACTACTCTTGCCCTCCCCCTATTTTCTCCCCACCGTGTATGCTACTTATTCTCCATACCTTCTCCCCCACATCTCCTCCTCCCAGTCCCCTGTTCCTAACCCTCCATGTGACCTCCATTTCCGTGGCTCTGCTCCTGTTTAGGTGTCCGTTTAGTTTGCTTTTTAGGTGTGGTTGTTAATAACTGTAATACTGTTTGTGTTTTTTATCTTCTTTTTCTTAGATAATTCCTTTATTCCTTTTAACATTTCATATAATAAGGGCTTGGTGATGATGAACTCCTTTAATTTGACCTTATCTGAGAAGCACTTGATCTGCCCTTCCATTCTAAATGAAAGCTTGATGGATAGAGCAATCTTGGATGTAGGTCCTTGCCTTTCATAACTTGGAATACTTCTTTCCAGCCCCTTCTAGCCTGCAGGGTCTCTTTTGAGAAATCAGCTGACAGTCTGATGGGAACTCCTTTGTAGGTAACTGTCTCCTTTTCTCTTGCTACTTCTAGAATTCTCTCCTTCATTTTAATCTTGGCTAATGTAATTATGATGTGCCTTGCTGTGTTCCTCCTTGGGTCCACCTCCTTTGGCACTCTCTGAGCTTCCTGGAAGTCTATTTCCTTTGCCAGATTGGGGAAGTTCTCCTTTATTATTTGTTCAAATAAGTTTTCCACTTGTTGCTCTTCCTCTTCCCCTTCTGGTACCCCCATAATTCAGATGTTGGAACGTTTAAAGATGCCCTGGAGGTTCCTAAGCCTCTCCTCATTTTTTTTGAATTCCTGTTTCTTCATTGTTTTCTGTTTGTTTCTTTCTTCCTTCCTTCCTTCTGATCCACTCTATTGATTTGAGTCCCAGTTTCCTTCCCATTACTGTTGGTTCCCTGTGCATTTTCCTTCATTTCACTTAGTGTAACTTTCATTTGTTCATCTAATTTGTGACCAGAATCAACCAATTCTGTGAGCATCCTGATCACCAGTGTTTTGAACTGTGCATCTGATAGGTTGGCTATTTCTTGGTCGCTTAAAAGTATTGGCTCTGGGGCTTTGATCTATTCTTCTGTTTGAGCCATTTTTTCTGCTGCGGGGAGGGGGGGGTCTTGTTGTGCCACGCCTGTTGTGTATGAGGGGTGGAGCCTTAGGTGTTCACCAGGGCGGGGCAACCCAGTCCCTGGGTTGTGATGCTGTATGTGGGGGCGGGGTCAGAGAGAGAACAATGGCGCTTGCTGTCCTTCTGCCATTTCCCACGAGCAAATTGGGCCCTTCTGATGCTGGTTCCCAGGTGGGTGGGCTTGTGTACATTCTAGGACTCTATGGGTCTCTCCAACAAATTCTCCTATGAGGCTGGGAGTCTCTCCTAGAACCTCAACCCCCACAAGTGTTTTCAATCAGTGCTGTTAGGCTTTATTTCCCATCACTGGGGCCCCGGGTTGCACAGTCTGTCTCGCTGCCCATTTTCACCTGGGTTATCTCTGGGCAAATGTGGGACTGTGGTCATCCAGCCAGCCACCTTGTGCGCCTCACTGGGTCTGCTCATTGCCTCCCCACACCCGGGGTCTGCCAACTACCGCTTTTTCCCGCCTTGACCCCTCTCCGCCACCTGGCAACTCCGCCCCTCTTACTGGTCTGAAGGAATGATTGTAGAACTTCCGTACAGTTTAATTTTCTGTCAGTTCTGGTTGTTTGTTTGTTTCTTTTTTGTTTCCAAATTTTTATTGTCCTTAATTTTGGTTGTGCGAGGAGGCACAGTATGTCTACCTACACCTCCATTTTGACCAGAAGTCCTACTCCTTTGCATCTTTGTTGTATAAACAACTTCTCCTTCATAGCGGAGACAGGTGTGTGTGTTAGTGTTTTTCTTACTGATGTTTTGAACTTGTTATAGTTTAAGGATGTTAATTCTTTTCCCCAGCTTATTATTTCTCTGAAAAAGACCATTTTGATTTACTAAAAGCAAGAAAGAAAAGCAAGTAATATCATAAGGCTTTAGTCAGAGTGATTAATTTGATAGAAAACATTTAACTTGCCTTTGACATTCGATTTTTACAAATAAGTACTGATATAAATTTTTTCTTTTTCCCATGTTATTTTTTCTTCTGACTTTTAGAATAATCTTACACTTTAGGTTGTATCATAAAAATATCATACTGAAGGTGATTTCAATTCATAGTTTATAACCTATCTATACATTAAGACAATAAGTTCAAATAGAGAAAAAGGGTTTGGAATATGTATGATTTAGAAATCAAAGAAAAAAGCTGAAGGTTAATTTTTTTAAAACATTTTATTCACTTATTTTTAGAGAGTGGAAGGGAGGGAGAAAGAGAGGGAGAAAAACATCAGCTTGTGAGAGAAACATCGGATCCATTGACTCCCTCATACCCCAGCTGGGACTGGCTCCCAACCCAGACATATGCTCTGACCAAGAACCAAACTAGCAACCTTTTGCAACTGTTCGGTTCACAGGCCAGTGCTCAGTCCACTGAGCCACATCAGCTAGGGCTGAAGGTTAATTTTAACAAAATTCTATTCCCAAAGGCAGATTCTAACTGTTCTATTTTGGAACTCTACAGGCTACTCTGTTCAAATTGTGAAGGTCATGCTGATCATGACTCATATAAAAGGTTTTCAATAAATCCTTGTATGTGTTGTTACTTGAAGCCCAACTAAAATATTATTTACTTTGGAGCCATATTAGAAATAAAAGTCAATTCAACGTAATGAAATAAATATGAATGCACATAGGTATTTTATCAGGGAAATTCAAAACCTGTAATATGGAGAAAGTCACTTCATTGAAAAGAGGAAGTGGGGCAATCTGGTTAGTGAAACAGAAAAGGACTACATAGAACCAAGAGAAGACAGACAAAACAGCATAATTACCTCCCACCAAGTCCTTCGATTCGTTCTCTTTCCTTGGGAAGTTCTGGCTTATGGTCCTGTGTTACTTCCACAGCTCTGACAAAATCATCCTTTGGGTCATCTTGAATTCCAAGAACCACGCCTGAGTCACCAACGTGAGCTACATACATTTTCATGCCCCGTATGATGACCACACTGGCTGTTGTCCCTGATGTGCTGGGAAGACCTGTCATAGTCTTTGGCCATTCCGCTATAATAAGAAATAAAGTATTTTACTCTTCCAAGTATAAACATTAACCTGTGTCTTATTCTGATACATAAACTGTATCAGAATTAAAATGGCAACATATGCTGAATTAGCATGTTAAAATTTGAGTTAGCAATGGAAAAAACTTAAGACAAATATTTAGAAGTTATTAACAGACTTGCGTTAATCCCTTCATCAATATAGGTTGGGGCAAAAGTAGCTTTACAGTTCTGGGCATGCAAAACACACAGTTTATTCTTATATTACTATTTATTAAGTATTATATTTTTAATTTTTTTATTGACTTTAGACAGGGAGGGAGGGGGAGAGAGAGAGACAGAGAAAGGGAGACAGATAGACATCAGTTTGTGTTCCATTTATTTATGCATTCATGGGTTGTTTCTTGTATGCACCCTAACAGATCAAACCTGCAACCGTGGCAAATTGGGACAATGCTCTAACCAATTCATCTACCTGGCCAGGGCAGATTTACTGTGTTATTTTTGCATATGAACAACTTTTCATATGAATGTGTACCTACTTTTGCCCCAACCTATATATCAATAAATTAATTTTATAAATAATGCAATTACCTTACAACCATCAAACCAATCCTAGGAGAAAAATATTACAGTATACATTTACTGGTTTCATATGAAGTTTAGAGCTAACTACACTTAATGGCAAGAATGTGTTAAGAGTTTTGATAACATAGAGCCAGTAGCTTAGCATCTGCTTATTAATCTCTATGAAAAGATTTTCAGAAAGAGCTATGTAATTTATTTTTGAAATAACTATTTGGAACATTCACAACCTCACAGCATTTTTGAGTACATACTATGTACCAGATTCTGTGTTAAGAGCTTCACATGTATCATCTCAAATAATACTTGGAACAAACCCATGCAATAGATAAGACTATTCCCATCATTTTCATTTGGCAGATGAGAAATCAATACTTTGAATAGTTAATAAACTTGTTCAAGGTAACTCAAATATTAAGTGCAGAGACCCTATACATCTAATTCTAAAACATATGATTAAATCTACTGTCATTTAAAATTCCGAAATATTCTGTAATATTCAACTACGACATATAGTTCAAAATAGCAGACTGAGTTCAAACACTGATATATTCTCCCCTCCAAAATCCCACTGAAAAAACAGGACATAAATATTAGAAAAAGCAAGCCCATAATAGACATGAAATACAGGGAAGGATCATAAGCAAATCTGAGGAAAACAGAAATATGAGATCAGAAAGGACATTCAGGGGTTTCTGGAATGTAGGCAATGTTATGTTTCTTTCTTACCCAGATACTACTTGTTTTATAATTATTCAGTAAAGTGTACATTTATATTTTATGGCCTTTTCAACATGTTGCTATGTTATATTTCACAATTTTTTAAAATATTTTATTTATTTATTTTTAGAGAGAGGGGAAGGGAAGGAGAAAGAGTGGGAGAGAAACATCAATGTGTGGTTGCCTCTCATGTGTCCCCCACTGAGGACCTGGCCTGCAACCCAGGCATGTGCCCTGACTGGGAATCGAACCGGCGACCCTTTGCTTCACAGGCCCATGCTCAATCCACTGAGCCACACCAGCCAGGGCTCACAATTTTTTTTAAGTGAAAAGAAAACATCAATTTTACAGGCATAGATCACAGCAGACAGCTCCCTAGCCCATCCAGTTTTAGGGTTTGGTTATAGACGTCATTCCTAGCAGCTCAGCCTAGCGTATTCTGTGTGTTTCTTTAGCCTTTTCAGTTATTTTGTGGGTTAACTACAGTTTTTGCTAAAACCTTTTCTCTTTAAACCAGCTAAAATAGATCTGTATTCTACAGCTGAGAACAGAAATTTTTTAAAAAATATATTATCATAATAAAGGTAAATTAGATGAACTCCCAGAAAGAATGGTAAGCACATTTAGAAAACAAATACCTACAATATGCAAGTACTTCAGCTGTTTGCAAAAAGCACCTAAAACAAAATGGAAAAGGAAAAAGAACTAAAAATGAAAAGATATTTAAAGACACAATATTAACATTATTTAAATCACATTTTTGGTCAAAAGCTCTATATGTACAAAGAGATATGCTGCAATAAACTAAAAATACTGAATGCTTTCCCTATTCATTTGAAATGTCACCTTTTATCATATGCTACATTTTGCCTCAGATCTATTTCTGGACTCATCCTACTAATCTATTTATGGTGCTTTTTAATAATAGGGATTTTAAGTATCCCCCAACTATTCTTCCTTTTCAATGTTCTCTTAAGTATTTTTCCAAATAAACTTTAGGTATCTTGCAAAATTAAAAAACAAGCCCTGTTGAGGTTCTCAAGTGCAGTATACAGGGTGGGGCAAAAGTAAGTTTACAGTTGTTTGTATGGAAAATAATTAAACTCTGTGCTTCAGGCACTCAAAACTATAAACCTACTTTTGCCCCACCCTGTATTTATACATTAAGGAAGTGACATCTTTGAAGTTTGTCTTCCTTAATTGTTTTCTATTTTACATTTGAATATTTTCATTTTTTAAAAATTTGTATTGATTGATTTTTAGAGAGGGGGGGAGGGAGAGAGAGAAAGAGACAAACATCGATTTGTTGTTCCATGTACTGATGCATCCTTTGGCTGCTTCTCATATGTGCCCGGTAGGGGGATCGAACACTCAATCTTGGCACACCAGGACAACGCTTTAACCAACTGAGCAATCTGGCCAGGGCTTGAATCTTCTAATTTTTAAAAAATGATAATAATAGGTGTATATTAAAAAGACAGTATCAGATAGTACATGAAGTCTAACTTAAGGAAAGTACTGTAAGCAAGAAAATATGCATCAGCTATGTATGTACTTACCACATACCAATTAATATATATGGCGTCATTTAACTCTCAGGAAGTAGGTACTAGCATTCTCTATATTAGAGATGAGGATACTGTGGTACAAGGAGGTTTTATCCAAGCTCACACAGTAATAAGTGGAGGCACTAGAATTCAAACTCAGCCAACATATCATACTCCTAATCACTGTGCTAAGAGTTCTTACAGAATGCTAATGCCAAAGAATATGAAGATGTAAAAGCCTGCAGGAAAGCAATTTGAAAATGTGTATCAATAGGCCACAACCACTGTGGCTCCACTGGCTGGGTGTCGTCTAGGAAAGTGGAAGTTCGCGGGTTGGATTCCCAGTCAGGGCACATGCCTGGGCTGCAGTTCAGTGCCTGGATGGGACATGTATGAGAGGCAACTGATAGATGTTTCTCTCCCTTTCCTTCTCACTCCCTTCCCCTCTCTCTAAAAATAAACAAATAAAATATATTTAAAAAAGAAAGAAAATTTCTGGGTCAACTAATGCAAACATAGACCCAACACTAGCCTAAGACCCCATATGACCTGAGAAACAACATACAATTTGATATTTTGAAGGACTGAATTGTGTCCCTTCAAAAAAACTATGTTAAAATCGTAACACCCAATACCTCAGAATATGATCTTATTTGGAAATAGGATCTTTACAGAGGTAATCTATAAAGTTAAAGTAAGATATTAGGGTGGGCCCTAATCCAACATGACCGGTGTTCTTATAAAAAAAAAAAAAAGGAAATTTTGACCCAGGGACTCACAGGGAGATGATGTGAAGACACACAGCGAGAAGACAGCCATGTGACTGGAGTGACACCTACATAAAGCAGAAAATGCCAGGAATTGCTGGTAAACCCCAAAGTGGGAAGAGGCAAGAAAGGCTTCTCTCTCAGAGCTTTTATCTTTTTTTAAAGATTTTATTTATTGATTTTCAGAGAGAAGGGAATGGAGAGAGAGAGAGAGGGAAAGAAACATCAATGTGTGGTTGCCACTCACGTGGCCCCTACCGGAGACCTGGCCGGCAACCCAGGCTTGTGGCCTGACTGGGAATCCAACCAGGGACCCTGTGGTTCACAGGCAGGCACTCAATCCACTGAGCCATAAAAGCCAGGGCCCCTCAGAGCTTTTAGAACACAGTGAATGGCCCCACCACTACTTTGACCTTGGACTTCTAGCCTTCTAAAACTGTGAGACAATAAATTTTTGGTAATTTGTTAAGACAATTGTAGAAAACAAACACAATGATACAGAGGAAACAATTCAAAGATTGGTGAATCTTAGATTAAACATATATGCATATGAATCCCACTTATCTAATCCAAGAGAGGTTCAGAAGACTCTCTCTTCAAACGTTAATTCTTAAAGAAGCAACTAGATAAACACCAAAATCTTTTAAACACATTTTATTGACTCTTCCCTCTAGGCAAGGAATGCTAATAATAAGAGGCTGTAATTAAAATGGGTTCCCTGATCTCTGTGGGGATGGGAGAACCCTGAGGTGGCTGAGATCAGACAGAAGTTAATTACCCAAAGCAAAGTTTACAGGGCTACCTAATTGACAACAGGGCACAAGAAAAACTGGATCTCCAGAATGGTCACTCACAAGGCCTTATTTAATTCAAACAAAAACAAAACAAAAAACAAACAAAAACTTACTAGTTATTAACCTTCTAAGTGGTATGTGGCCATTTTCACATTCAGCTGTACACCAAAGAGAAACACCCACATTGAGAACTGAATGAATGGCACAAAGATAATTCTGGAGCTACACAACACAACCACAGTCCATTGGTCAAGAGCTAAGAAGGTCAAGTACTAAATATGATTTTGACTCTAGCCAACTTCAAACTCAATGAAATCTCAAATCTCTCCCACAGCTGGTTTAGATGCCAAATAACCAAAACAACGAATAGCTTCCCTTCATAGCTTTTTTTTTTAAGATTTTATTTTATTTTTCTTTAGAGGAGAAAGGAAGGAGAGAGGGAGAGAAATATCAATGTATGGTTGCCTCTCATGAGTCCCCTGCTGGGAACTGGCCTGCAACCCAGGCATGTGCCCCGGCTGGGAATTGAACCACGCTCCTTTGGTTCGCAGGCCCGTGCTTGATCCACTGCACTACACCAGCCAGGGCCCTTCATAGCTTTTAATTGACAGGTCGGGAAGCCTATTCTGGTAGAAAAGACTAAGTGCAAGACTTTGAAGTACCCCACCAAATTCTCTACCCCAAATTTGTAAGTTAAAAGGATTATCACAGCTCTCAAATAATCACAAAACTTAATGCCACTATTTAAACATGATACAAGGAGTGGTGATCCTATATATTCCATTCTATAATTTGACCACTGCAAAAGTCTGACAGCCCTTGGAAAATGACAATGGGTTATAATCAAATAGCAATTCAAAATGCAGCTGCTGTTTCTGATTTAGTCTCTTTCCTGAAAGAAGCAAATATAGATTTGCCTATCTGGTATGCGTTCAGAGCAGGGGCCTGATGAAACTGCTGTCTAGGTTCACGGAGGTATCCAAGTTTCTGTTTCTTCAGGTTAACCTTTTCTTTTTTGCATAATAATAACTGAATTTCTTTTTCTTGAATCAACATAGAGGAAACTGCCAACAAGATATGCTATCACCCCCAATTATATTATAGTATCTATTTCCTACAAACAAGGGAGTTCTCCTACGTAACTAGAATCAACCATCAAAATCAGGAAATTAGCACTGATACCATACTACCACCTAATCCATAGACCCCATTAAAATTTCATCAGTTATCCTCATAATATGCTTTATAATAAAGGGACAAAATTGCCCTGGCTGGTGTAGCTCAGTGGATTGAATGCGGCCTGCAAACCAAAGGGTTGCTGGTACGATTCCCAGTCAGGGCACATGCCTGGGTTGCGGGCCAGCACCCCAGTGGAGGATGCAAGACAGGTAACTGCACACTGATATTTCTCTCCCTCTCTTTCTCCTTCCCTTCCCCTCTGTCTAAAAATAAATAAATGTGGCCCTGGCTGGTGTGGCTCACTGGATTGAGCACAGGCCTCCGAACCAAGGCATTGTCCATTTGATTCCCAGTCAAGGCACATGCCTGGGTTGCAGGCCATATCCCCAGTATGGGGTGTGCTAGAGGCAACCATACACTGATGTTTCACTTCCTCTCTTTCTCCTTCCCTTCCCCATCTCTCTAGAAAAATAAATAAAATCTTTAAAATAAATAAATAAAATATTTTAAAAACTTAAAGGGATAAAATTCAGGATCCTTTGTTATACAAATATTTCTTTTAGAAAGAAAGTGAGAAATACCAATTTACGTAGACATTTCCCCAAAGAGGACATACAGATGGCCAACAGATATGAAAAGATGCTTAACTTTGCTAATCATCAGAGAAATGCAAATTAAAACCACAATGAAATACCATCTCACACCTATCAGAAAGGCTATCATGAATAAATCAACAAACAAGAGCTGGCAAGGATGTAGAGAAAGGGGAACCCTTGTCCACTGTTGGTGGGACTGCAGACTGGTATAGACCCTATGAAAAATGGTATGGAGTTTCCTCAAAAAAATAAGTATGAAATTGTCTTATGACCTGGAATCGAAACCCAAAACACTTACTCAAAAGAATATATGCACCCCCTTGTTTACTGCAGCATTATTACAATAGACAAGATATGGAAGTAATCCAAGTGCCTATCAGTAGACAAGTGCATAAAAAAAAGCTGGGGTACATATATATAATGGAATATTACTCAGCCATAAAAATATGAAATCTTACAGAATGAAATCTTACCATGTGTGATGGCTTAGATAAATCTAGAGGGTATTATGCTCAGTGAAATAAGTCAGTCAGAGAAAGACAATTACCATATGATTTCACTTACACGTGAAATTTAAAGAACAAAATAAATGGACAAAATTGAGAGTCACAGACACAGAAAACAGATTGATGATTGCCAGAGGGCAGGTGAGGAGGAGACCTGGGGGAAAAGGTGAAGAGATTTCAGAAGTATAAATTCATAATTACAAAACAGTAGCACATATCTAAAGTACAGTGTAGGGAATATAGTCAAAAACACTGTAATGACTATGTATGGTGCTGGGGGGGTAACTTTGTAAAATATATGATGATCTAATCACTATCCTATACATCTGAAGGTAATACACAAAATAATATTGAATGTCAACTGTAGCTGAAAGATAAAAGAAAAAATACTTTTCTGATGAAATCAGTGATATTAACAAATGTGACATTTTGCTATTGCATAAGAAAATGCATGAATATTTAGAAGATCTGCATAATTCAGTGACCCAATATTTTCCAAATGACTAATACATCATGTCACAAAATAACACATGGGTAAAAAATTTCATTTGAATCTTGAAAGAGAAACCAATGGATTTTAATGTAAAACAACAAAAAGTTCATTCATAAGGTTTCAGATTCCATTTTGACTAGCCTTAAGAAACTCCACTTTGGTATAGATTACTTACTAAACTGTCTAAAAAGGTGAAAAAACTATTCCTCCTTTGCCTACTACATATGTGAGGCTTCCTTTTCTTTATATACTTCAACCTGACAAGACAGTATAACAAATTAAATGGAGAAGCAGATATGAGAATATTTATTTCAATATTTCTTATTTTGGAAAAAATAATTATTCATTTAAAAATACATTAACATAAGTTTGCTTTTAATAAAGTAATAATTGTTTTTTTAATTTTTCATATAGCAAATACAAAAGATGTGGCCCACATGAAAGCTCTTTGGGGTCCTTAATTATTTAAGAGTACAAAGGGTTCTGAGAGCAAAACTTTTGGAGAACCACTGCTATAACCCAAATGAGTACTACAAAAGTAGAAATAAAAGAGGGGTTTTTCATTCCAAAAGAAACAGAATTCTCTTTTTCTTTTTAAGATTGTATTTATTTTTAGAGAGAGAGGATAGGATCAAGAAAGAAAGGGAGAGAAACACGGATGCTTTAGAGAAACATCATTCAGTTGCCTCTCGTAGGCACGCCGCCCCCATCCGATGACCTGGCCGGCAACCCAGGCAAGTGTGCGAACCGGTGACCTTTTGGTTAGATGGATAATACCCAACCCACCAAGCCACACAAGCCCGGGCTAGTAAGAGAAAGAATTCTTTACATTAGAAAACATACTGACTTAGAGACTGAGTATATTTTTCAGTTTTCTTCTTTGGGAAGAGGGAGAGAATTCAAGAAAAGGGAATATTTCACTGTGTTCTGGAATAAAAGGTGAGTAGAGTATGACAGAAATTTGTGTAACAGATAAAAGTAAATAGGGAGTCTGAAGCTGGACTGGGAGGGGCTTGGCCTGTACTGTTGATTATAAACTGTAGTTTGTCCTACAAAAAATGAGGACCCATCCATGAATTAGGGACTGAAGTATGTTTTTTTAAAAATTTGCATTTCCTGTGTCAAGGCTTCGTATACTCAGCATATTCTTTTTCTATTCAAGTTTTGAGGATGGACTACAAGGTTTGGCTGTGGAACAAAACAGACTTTAACAGTCGCCTGATATATAAGGCTCTTAAAGCTTGATTCAAAAAGTGAACGTACATCCAGAAACATAAACATTCACATTTAACAGCATGGTCTCTGCTGTATTAAGAAATGCTTAAGTAATTATCCTTTCAGTTCAAACATGGCAAATTCATGCTGCTTCAAGTGTACTGCTATGTAAACAAGGCTCCAAATAATTCTTTGTGTGTAATCTTCCTCTGTCTTGTCTTGCTGTTCACTCCTAGTTGTACTGCAGACAACATAATGACATATTTCTGGAATGTACTGCAGTGCTTTCAGCTCTATTCTGCCTACACAAAAACAAAACAAATCCATAATAGGGGCCTCTGGGATTGGATGGCAAACGCCTCCGAAAGGCGGACTGGTTGTTCTGTGAGTCAATCAAATTATTCTTGGCAGAAAGCCAAGTAAATAGAAAACAGGCTGAAAGACGCCAGTCCACAATTCTATCACAGTACCTTTTTAGAAATGTTCTGTATTTGACTCATCTTTACTTTACATTCTCCTCTACGTCTGTGTCCCTCTGCTAAAAATAAATTATTCTACTATAAACAAGAGGATTTTTTAAAGTGATAGAAGTATTATCTTTTAAAAATTTTCACCTCAATTTATTCACTGTAACTCTGTACGATACAATATATTGGGTAGAGACATCGGCTGCTTTAGAAAACATTCAAGACTTAGGTAAAACTAGTTACACAGCTTTTTAGATTTTAAGGTCTGTCTTTCCTTTCCGCATACCAGTAAATTCCCCTTATCTTTTGATACTTTGACAGGCTGTTACAACTTACAAGTAGGAATTGTTGAGAACTGACAGCATACTGGTAAGGCTAACTACCCCCAAAACGTGTACAGTACTTTTTGAAAGCCCTCGCAAAATTTAATGTGGGGCTAGTCTAAGATGTAACAAGGCATTTTGTGCTTTTATTTTTTCATAAGCAGTCTCAGCATAAAGAGCCTAAAAACATATTATGATCAACAAACTCGAATTCCTTCCTAGCCTTTAAGCTGCTGCCTAAATTAGCCTACAGTTTACTCCAACTACCAGCGACCTGGGGGTAATCTGGAGAGGTGACACCACGACAGGAGGCAACCGACAGGGACAAGTCGTTCATAAGCAAAATGATAATAGATTCTAAAGAAATACTCTTTAAGTTTTACCATCTCCCGCTTCCAAAGCGTGGCCCAGGCAGCAACCCGTCTTGAGTTCATCTTTTGACCAAAATCTGGCGCCAGGTTTCAAACACATTTGTGCCGGCTGCCACCAAAATGAAGCCGCGGAGAGAGAGGACGGCTTCCCATTGATCCTTGGAGGGTGGAAATACAGCGGGGAGCAGTTGCAGGGAGACAGCAATCCTCTTTCCCAAGGCCACTTTGTCCAGACCCCCCACCCTGGAAAGTGCTATTAGACCAAGAGCCTTCATTTCCACCAATGTACACTTTGATAGAGCTCTCGGTGCTCAGGGCCCACGCTTACTGGTGCCATAAAAGCCCTCAACTGCCTGAAACAGAGGCGACAAACAAGCCAGGGAACTTACCCAGCTTCTTCCACATGGCGAGATGACAGGCGAGGAAACCCTTGCGGATGGCAGCACAAACCTTTGCCGGCTCGGACGAAGTGAACCCCTTCTGCTTTTTGATGAAACCCCATAAATGCTCCCGGGCAAACTGTGCCGCCTCCCGCCCACCGTGCCCGTCGCACACGGCAAAAAATGCCACCGAGGAACGGCGGCGGCAGCAGCCGGGAGCCGGCGAGGCCGTGGTGTCCAGAGGAGGGTCGCAAGCCTCTTGAGCTGTCTCCGATGGGCCTTTCCCCAAGACTTCGCAGCCAGGAAGAGCCGGCTGTGACGGCTGCGGAGGTGACTGCTGAGTGAGCGACAGCCGGGGCGAGGGCTTTTCATCAGCGGTCGGCTCGGGCTCCACCACGATTTGAGTAACGTCCTCCATGTACTTCCTCCCACCCTGGTCGGAGAAGACGCTCACTCCCAGAGAGTACAGCCCCGCCATGGCTGGCTGGCGGGAATCCCGCCGGTCCCACGCAGCCCGCCGAATCCGGCGGTGAGAGACGTACTTGGCGATAGCCGGCCAACTATTGTTTATCTTCGACAACGCCGAAAGCGGGGAGGGGGCGGTCCCGGAGCAGGGGGAGTGGAAGGGGGCGCGCGCAGTCGGGACTTGCCCGTGAGTGCAGGGCCAGAGCGCAAGGGTGAGAGGAGCTGAACAGCTGCGCCTGCGCAGTACGCTTCCTCCGCCTGCCCGCGTTCACCGCACACATCAGACGTTCTCCTAGCTGTCGTCACTCGGCTCTCTAAGCCTGACCAATCCGGACTCGAGTTGCAACGAACAGGGCCTCCACCCCCAACCCTTGCCCCTCCCTTCAACTGCCGCTCTCCCTGTGCCCAGTTCGGGCGCCGGGCGGTGCACGGGTCGGTTTGCTTTCCCCTTATAGTGGATGTTTGCGCTCTCCGACTTATCAGCAAACCGCCCACTTACGCAAGCAACTTGATCTGTCACCTTTTTGCTCAGTCCACCTGATTGTAATGGAGCCTCCTGGCCTCCGTGTTCAGCGGCTCGCCTTATGTGGCAAGCCGTATAGGCTCCGGCCTCGCACGCATCTAGGGAGAAAGACCTTCCATTTTTTAAGTGAAATGGCGGGAAATCTCACTTGGGAAGGTCGTTTGTGCACAAGCTGGGGAAAGAGTGCCACTCTTGAACTGAATGTGGGTGGGTGTATCCGACTGCGAGTTGAGGGAGACAATCCAGTTTGTGTTGCGGAGAACCCCTGGGCTGGTTCCACTATCAGCTACACAGTCTCGTTTCGCAGTACTAGGTATGTCAGAGATGGAGACAAAAGGGTTTTATTTTAACTGTTAACAGATCTTTTCAGCTTTTATTAAGCATAGTACTTTTTTAACGAGCCCTGTGTACAGCGTTTTACTCCTTTGGCAGTATCACTTCAAGTTATTTGACAGTAACTTAAAAAACTGCCAAACACTCCAGTGCGCTAACAGTTGGTTATGTCCCCCTCTCTTAACCCAGGTGGTTATGATCTAAGCGCTAAAATCTGCGCAGATTCCAAAGAATTAAAATAAGCCTCAGGGTGGACAGGTTAGTACATTCTCAGCAGCAAACGTTCCTGTAGTGATGAGGTTCGTTTTCTCAGTTTTTGGCCCCTTTGCCACCAACTTTCCTCTGTGCTCTATACTGCTCAGCCTTCGGGATTTTCAAATGAAATTATACTAGTACAGAAATGGAAACGGAAATGTACAAACAATTGACACAAATACAAATAGAAAAAAATACTCGTACCAATAAAAATATATAAGCAAAATCAGCTCAAAATGCAGAAAATCTGAATAGATCAATTAAATTAAAAAATGTAGTCAAAGATCTCTCCTACACCAAAACGCACTAGACCAGATAGTTCCAGTGTAAAAATACTTGGGAAAAAAATACCCAGCTTGTTTTTTTAAATTATTTTTTATTGTTGTTCAAGTACAGATGTCTCCATTTCCACCCACTAAGCTTGTTTTAAAAGATGATCATAACCTGTTATCAAAACCTAACAATTATAACACTAGAAGGAAATCTTTAGATCATAATTTATAACTATAAATGTAAAGATTCTAAATGAAATATTAGCAATTTTATCCAGTAGTCCCCATACCATAAAACCTGCCAGAGAGAGCAGTTGTGTAGCTTTATACTATTCACCTTAAGCAACTTATCCACCTTCCCACCCCACTTCTAGAGGTTACAGGAAGATAATTTCATTATTACAACCCTTTTCACTCAATCACAACCGGTAGCCTCAGGTCATCCATCATTACCCTGATTAGCATATCCATGCCACCCTCTACTTCTATTAATCTAATTGGTTAACCAGCCGTCCTAACCATTTCAGTCTGCACTTTAGATTTCAACATCTGTTATCAGTCACTTCCCCTTTATTCTCACCTATTCTAAATGTTCCCATCAACTTCCTCTTCCCACTGAAAACTGGTTATCACCTACCAAAGCTACCCACCTTGCAACTTGTCAAATACAGGAGCTCATCTTTCCTTGCACAGGTATTCTTATCTTTGAAACTGCTCCTCATATTGCCTCCAAATCATTTCCTTCCTCCTTCAAAAATCCAAGCTCTTTTAAAGTTAATGCCAACTGCCGCTACACCAACAGATTGTCACCTACTGATTCCCAGTAACACCCCTTTCATTTGTTCATGGCTCACTGGCTTCATTTGTTCTGCTATTCTTGTCACTTCTCAGCACTTTTTTTAAAAGATTTTATTTACCAGTATTTTTAGAGATCAAGGAAGAGAGGAAGAAAGAGAGGGAAAGAAACGTCGATTGGTTGCCACTCATGAGGGCCACAACTGGAGTCAAAACCAGCAACCCAGGCGTGTTCCCTGATCAAGAATAGAAGGTGACCCATGCTGGCTTCTCAGTTCCTCATCCCTCTCTTCCTGGGGAAGTTGCCTTGCTACATACTATTAGAAGCAATCCCTCAGCCCTGGCTGGGTTGCTCCGTTGGTTATAGCATTGTCCAGATACACCAAGATTGTGGATTTAATCCCCCATTAGAGCACATACAAGAATCAACCAATGAATGAATAAATAAATGGAAAAACAAATTGATGTTTCTCTCTCTCCCATTCTCTTTCTACCCGCTTCCCCTCTCTCTGTCTAAAACCAATTAATTTTTTTTTTAAGAATCTACTGGAAAAATAAAAAGCAATCCCTGCGTTTGTGTTCTGGATCCTTTCCCCTCTCTCCTTATGAGATTTGTTCTACCATTTATCCTTTCTTGCTCCTGTTTCATCAATTCCTCCTTTTCTACTGTGTCATTTCCATCTGTGTACAAACATATTCAAGTTTCTATTTTAACAACAACAAAATAAAACTACCTTAACCCTTATACTACCCCATTTCTCTGCTCCTCTTAACAGAAAAACTTTTGAGTTGACTCTATCTAGATCCTACTTCCAATTCCTACACCCTAATTTCTACTTAATCCAATCCAATCAAGCAACCGTCCCATCATGCCATTAAGACTGTTTTTCCGTCATAACCAGACCTTTCCGTTTCCAAAGCTAATGATGACTTCTTTGTTCTTACTAACTTCTGTCCCAGCTGAAGCAAAAAGTGGAACTATTGTTTACTTCTTGAAATGTAATAGCAAGTTAACCATTGCTTCTTTCTTGAAACTCTTCTCTTGGTATACGAGACCACAATACTGGTTTTCTTCCTCCTTCACTAACCACCCCTTCTCATTTTCCTTTGTTGATTTCTCCCCTGCTACTCTTCAGATTTTTGGGAGTACCCAGGGCTTTGCCATGGGCTCTCTTCTCTACCCTACACACTCTCTTTAGGTGACACCATGCAGAAACATAGCTCTAAAACCTATCTGGGGATGGCTTCCAAATTTAGATCTCCAGTCCTAAACTTTGCCCTGAATCCCAGATTCTGTATGCAACTGCACAACTTGACAGTTCCACAATAATGTCTGGTGGGTATTTCATCTTAACATGATCAAAACACGCTCTTGATTTTGTAACAGTAGAACCAGCTCAAAATGTCCTACCCTGTTTAACAAGATGCTGAGTTACTTCCCAGAGATAACAGATCAAAACCACTTCTTGCAGCTGAAGCATGCACAGAGAACTTTGACCGCCAGCTGCACCTGGAACAAAGGTCTTGCCCCAACCCTTCTCCAGCACACACAGAACCAAAAGACGGACACTCAAGCAAAACATGAACGCTGCGAACCCTTTCAGAAGCAAAGGATCCATTGTTCAGGAATATCCAGTGTTGACACCCTTTACAATAAATGGCCAAGTTCCAAGGTCCTCTGATTAAAACTTGCCCCACCAGCACTTCTGCATACCTGTTCTCCCTAAACCCTTAAAAACCCTTAACCTAGCCTAGTGCCTTCACAGTTAATAAACCTTTCCTTATTCCAAACCCTGATATTTTGAGTTTTTGCCTTTCTATGCAACAGGTACACAAACTAGGTTTAGATAACAATTTCTTCTTCACATTTCCTCCTCCCTCAGCATTACCCATATCAGTAAGATCACCATCCACCACGCTGTTCAAGTCAAAAAACATAGCTTTTTTATTCCTCTTTCCTCCACTCTCCTCCCTTCCTCCATGAAACAATTTCCAATACCTCTAATTCATCAGCAAATCCCAACTAAATCTTCAAAATCAACACTGAACCCACCACTTCTCAATATCTCCACCATGATCATCCCAGTCCAAGTCATCATTACCTTTCACTTGGACCGCCACATTAGCCTTCTGACAAGTCTACCTTCTTTCACTCTCAACCCTCTGCCATCTTTTCCCATGGCTACCCATGTGCTCTTTCAAAAACATGAATCAGACTAAGTTATTTCCCTACTCAATATACTCATGACTTCCCATCAAATTTAAAATTACATGCAAACTCTTTATGAAGGCCTCCATAATATATCTGATCCCTAAATGTTTGTATAACATCATTTCATAACAGTTTCCCCGTTCCCCACTCCTTCCAGTCTCACTGACCTCCTTTCTGCTCCTTGAATAGGCCAAGCTACTAGAAGACTTAGGGGCTTTTTGCTTGAGCCATTATTTCCTCTTCTCAGACTTCTCCCCTACCCCTCCCAGCTTTACAAGGGTGGATTGTTTTTACTATCAGATCTCAGTTTAACTGTTAAGGGACTTCCTAACCATCCAATCTGAAGTAGCCACCCAATGTCTATCATGTAATCCCATTCTAATTCTGCAGTGGACTTCTTGTTATCTGACTTTTTTTGTTTATTTATTTGTCTATTGATTTGTCTCTCCAATTAGAATATAGGCTCCATGAGAACAGGGAATTTGTCTTATTCATCACTCTATGCCCTAAGCCTATGACAAAAGTTAAGTGAATCAGTCAATTCATTCACTCATTAGCAGGAAATGTGTAAAACTGATATGAAGAAAACTATGAAACTGTATTACAGAAAAAATAAATCCCCGAATAAGTGCAGAAACATGCCACATTCCTAGAAACATAATTTGTCTCAAATTAATCTACAAATGTATTAAAATGGATAAGAATAACCAAGATATTATAGAAAAAGGACATTAAGATGGTTAGTTGCCCAGCAGATATCAGAGTATCTTATAAAGGTGGCAGAGAAATGGCCAAATGGATCAAGAGACCAGAACAGAGAGTCCAGAAAGGAATCTATATATCTATGTGAAGATGTATATGATAGATATGGCATTTCAAACAATTGAGGAAAGGACTGATCATTCATTAACTTTGTTAGGACACCTGGTTATCCCTTTGTTGGGACAACTTGCTATCCTTGAGGGGAGAAAAAAGATGAAGTCCCTAACTCATACCAGCTTTAAAATAAATGGCAGGTAGATTAAAGAGCTAAATTATGTTTTAAAAATGTAGGTGCAACCATTATGGAAAACAGTATGGAGGTTCCTCAGAAAAATACAAATAGAACCACCATATGAACCAGCAATTCCACTTTTGGGTATTTACCTAAAGAAAAAACAAAAACACCACCTCAAAAAGATGTAAGCACCACCATGTTCATTACAATAGCCAGCATTACAATAGCCAGGATGAATTAATTTAAAAATGTGATTATGGCCCTGGCTGGTGTGGTTCAGTGGACTAAGTGCCAGTCTGCAAACCAAAGAGTTACCAGTTCGATTCCCAGTCAGGGCATATGCCTGGGTTGTAGGCTGGGTCCCATGTTGGGGATGCACAAGAGGCAACCGCTCATCCCACTATGAAGGGGATGTTTCTCTCCCCCTACTTCCTCCCTCCTCCCTCCCCCTCTCTCTAAAAATAAATAAATAAATATTTTTAAAAATAATTTTAAAAATGTATTTATGTGTGTGTGTGTGATGGAATATTATTATTCAGCCATGAAATATCTTGCCATTATGACAGTATGGACAGACTCTAAGGGCACTATACTAAGTGAAATAAGTCTGAGGAAGACAAATAGGCATGATCTCACTTACATATGGAACTTTAAAAAAAGGAGCAACCAAGCTCATAGATACAAAAAACAGACTGCTAATTGCCACAGGTGGTGGTGGGGTGTGGGGGGAGGTGACGGGAGTCAAAAAATACAAATTTCCAGTTATAAAAGAAGTAAGTCATGGGGTTGTAATGTACAGTATGGTGACTATAGTTAATAATACTATGTTGATTATTTGAAAGTTGTTAAGAGAGTAGATCTTAAAAGTTCTCATCACAAGAAAAAATATTTTATAACTATATATGGTGACAGATGTCATCTATTGTGGTGGTCGTTTTACAATACCTACAAATATTGAGTCATTATGTTGTATACCTGAAACTAATGTAATGTGGTATGTCAATTTACTCCTCCAATAAATAAATAAATAGCCCTAGCTGGGTAGCTCAGTTGATTAGTGCATCATCCTAATTGCGGGTTCAATCCCCGGGCAGGACACATACAAGAATCAACCAATGAATGCATGAATAGGTGGAACAACAAATTTCTCCCGCGCAAATCAATTTTTAAAATTTACATAAATCCAAAAAAGAAAAGTAAAAAAGTACAAGAAGAAACAATGAGATACTTTTCACACCTATTAGATTGGCAAACAACTTTTATATTGGAGAATGTGTAGGGCTAGGAAAGATGTGGAGACAAGTACTTTCATTACCTACTAATGGGAATATAATTTGATATTTCTATTTCAGTCCATATCAACTGAAATTTAAACTACATATATCCTAGAAGTTCAATGGCTAGGTATTTACCATATGGCAACCTTTCATTTTCTTATTCCCTTAGATTTATTTCAGGGTTAACTATTCTTATTCACTGTTTTGTTGATTTGGGAGTATCATATCTTGCTTTTAATTACCAAGTTCAAAATCTTCAAACATACACTATAAGAATTTTAATTTTAGAAGCAAAATAAGAATCTAATTGTTATTGTGTCTTCCCATAGCTAGAAAATATGGGTAACATTATATTTACGAGTAGTAGTCTACTGTTCATCTATTAGAGCCGCCTTGTGTATTTAGAATTTTGAGACAATGTGTCTCAAGAGGTTAAATTCCGTAACCCTGCCTTACTCTCACCCTTTTTGTTTAATACACCTCAGTATTCAACAGAATAATCAGTCTAATCTGACTACCTCTTTCACATTCATTGTACACAAATGTAAATTGGTAAGAGACATAAAATCAGAATCACTGCTGCCAGAGTCCCAAAGGTGTCAAACCTGTATGTGTTCTTAATCATCCAGCGAAATTAAATCTGTCACATTTTCTGCAGATACCTGGTTCTGCAGTCAATGTGGGAAGAATATTTCTACCTTTCCTCTTCAGATACTTGTACACTTAGCTTAGCCTTTTTTTCCAAACGGATCTGGCTTATTCTTAAATTTATTGCTTTTCTTTGATGAAAAGTTCCATTTTTCTCATTTTCTGAAAAGTTAAAACAAAGTTACTTGTTTAAATAATTTGGGGGGGGACCAGTTTTTTCCCTTTATGGTGTTCTTTAGTTTTTCTCAGCACTACTGTTTACTACGCTTATGTTGGAGAAGATTTTAAGCCTGAAATAGAGTGCCCTTCAGAATTAGAGACCAAATCAGAGAAGACCATCTTTAAGAAAGAAACTAGTGTAATTTAAGCGCTGCATTTGTTTTTAGGTGTTAACAAGATAACGTGGTTTCTCATCTAGCGTAGAAGCATATCATTTTAGAACACGCATTGCCTCCCCTGTGCTGAGCTGTGAGGCATAACCTTTTTTTTTTCCCCCCACATTTTCTTCCTTCACCCAGTCTGTGGGACTTGAGTGAACTTAGAAGGGACATCAGAACTGACTTTTAAAGGTGAACTATTAAATCACGTTTCTAAAGAGGCGGAACTTGTATTTTTACATGAATATTGGCCAAGAAGCAAGAACAATTACTAACTTATAGTTTGTTTTTTATTTAATCCTGTTATTTTCCTTCACAGGATAATCTCTTCACCACAAAAATCCTGAGTTCCCCAGCCCCCCCAACATAATTTAACAGAAAAATCTATTTCATTTTCTATCTGTTTAACTTAGCACAAGTACTTAATACCTATCTCCTAAGCTGTAAAAAAAAAAAAATAGTTCATGGACAATGTCTAGCATAGTACTTTATATAATAAGCACTCAAGAGATGTTATTGTTGTTATTAATTATTTCCATTAAGATTATTGATTAAGTTTTCTCAGCTTTATTTTTCATCTTACTCTCCTACAATCTGGCCATCATCCTCTTTACCTTCCTGAACTATCTGCTCCTTAACTTCTTATTACCAAAATTAATTCAAGTTATCTTGCTTATTGACTTCATTGCTTAACTTACAGCTTTCACCACAGATATACATCTATACCTTGAATATTTTGTTTTAACTGACATTAACATGTATTCATTTGCCAATCTTTTGATGCAGGGTCAAGACCTTTCTTTACTTTGAACAAGAGTCTACTATTTGGACTTCAGCATCCCTCCTGTTTCCATAAACCACATCACCAATGCATCACCTATTACTTTGGGGTTTGACTTCTTTAAAGTGGAATATGAACTTATAAACATATGCAAAGTACTCTCAATTAAGAATCCTTCTGGATTTTAAGACTTACCCAACCCACCATCAATCTTTTATAGTAGTCTCACCCATACCCAATTCACAGAAGGTTTTTTTCTTAATCCATTTGCCTTTATTAAATCATTCTAAAACAGTCGATTTAATTTTCAAAGAGAGAACTTATTTTCCTCCACTCACAGTTTATTATGTTACACAACATTTAATTAAATATGTAATTAAACAAAAACTCCAACAAACAGGTCTGTGCCCCAGCACTGACTCAACATGTGAGAGAGGCAGCTTGTGTGGGCGTATCAGAGAACTGCGGTCCAGCCCCCGAGGTTCAGCATGCATTGGGCATCAGAATGTCTTTTTTAGAGGCGATGAAGAGCGCTAATTAGATAAATCATCTAAGTGGTGTCTGGTAGAAAGAGCTTCTGTTTAATTATTATTGGAAGTGCCTTAATGAAAAACCAGGTAAAGTCAAAGAATGTGAAGGAAATGACCATCTTTGTAATGAGAACAATATAGGTTACTCTGCCTACTTGCATATAATACATTAACATGAAATAAAATATGTTCCAGTCCTCTTGTGGACATTTTGTTCTTTCCTGTCCAGAATCCATTCAGCCTTCTTTTGGTGAAATGATATAATGATTTCCTTTTGGGAAATCCATCCCCTAGTTGAAAGCTACGTCATTGAGAAGTGTTTGTCCGACACCCATCTCTAAGACGGAGCTCACATGGGGGTAGACCAGTCAACATATTCCAACTCTGTGGCCTTAGTGATGAGCTCGTTAGTGAACTCACTGCCTGATCAGAAGTCGATGACTATGGGGTGACATTTGCTGGGGCTATGGGAGAGAAAAGCCTCTCTCTAATAACAGAACTGGAAGAGACTTGACAGAGACTCACCTCAAGACTTGGTGCCTACAAACATTAGGCTGGGGCTACTACAGCCATTCTGCTACCAGGAAGGCAGGCAGCGTAAAGACGAAGCTAACACTAAGAGGAAGAAGATTAGGGAGAGAAGTCCTGGGGACATCATTTGAACCTTGAATAAAGTCATAACCATCCCTGGAAACTACCAACAGTCTTTTCAGTTTCCCTTTTTTAAAAAATAAATGTATTAATTTATTTTTAGAGAGGGAAGGGAGGGAGAAAAAGAGGGAGAGAAACAACAACGTGCAAGAGACAAACTGATTGGTTGCCTCTTGCAAACACCCTAACCAGGGAGGGGCCTAGCCCATAACCTAGGCGTGTGCCCCACTAAGAATCACACCGATGACCTTTTCCAGTTTGCAGGGTGACACCCGACCCACTGAGCCACATCAGTCAGGGCCAGTTTCCCTTTCTAATGAAACCAGTTTGCCTTGGATTTGTCTTCACTTGCAACATAAAGAATCTGTATTAACTATGTATGATGTCAGATGGAAACCAGACATACTGGGGTGGTCACTTCATAAGTTACATGAATGTCTAATCACTACATTGTACATCTGAAACTAATATAATGTTGTATGTCAACTATAATTGGAAATTCTTTAAATAAATGGAAAAAAAGGAATCTTCATTGACAAAAAATAGAAATGTTCTATTCAGCCTCAATGAGGAACTAGGAATAGCCTCTAACTAACTAGTACAGTTTGTTTTGTTTGTTTGGACTCTGAACTATTCTGCATTATTCTGTGTTTCAGTATTGCCTTTCTCCCAGGTGGTCTGTTCTGAGATTTCTGCTTCTTTGTATTCCTTTTTAATGCGTCCTAGTTTTTGCTTACTCAGCTTTTATATACTGAGACTTTTACTTATCAATTTGTTTGTGGCAGGAAATTATTTTCATGTTTATTGGTTTTTCACTCCCAGAAATTCCTATTACATCATGACCCTTCCTTCACTCATAAACTCATGAACTCATTTTGAGTTTATATCTCAAGTAAGTGATGTTAAAGGGAAAAAAGTTTAATATTCAACTTTTTTGTTTCAAAAGACTTGGTATGCAAAAATATAGATTAAAGTTTTTTTGTACAATGAAGGTGATAAAAATTTTATAAACTTACAAGAAGACATATACAAGGATGTTCATTGCATCACTGTTTGCAATAGCAAAAACTGAAAACATCTGTCAATAGTGGAATAAATAAGAAAATGTGGTACATTCATATGACTGGAATAGTGGTTAGAAGGAATGGGTTTTTTTTTAAGGTTTTATTTACTTTCAGAGAGCTGGGAGAGGGAAGGAGAAAAAGAGGGAGAGAAACATCAATGTGGGGTTGCCTCTTGCACACCCCCTACTGGGGGGTTGGCCCACAACCCAGGCATGTGCCCCAACTGGGAATCGAACCTGTGACCTTTTGGTTCACAGGCCTGTGCTCAATCCACTGAACCACACCAGCCAGGGCTGGAAGGAATGTTCTTTTGGGAATAGTGTAATAGACATTTCTAACTCCTTCTACATCTGTCGCTTTCTTGATAAAGGATAAAAAGGCTAAATACTCCCTTTCTTAAACTCCATTCCATCTAGGCCATGGGACAATGATTAATGAGATATAAGTGGAAGTTTGTTGAGGGATTCTGGAGATACATGCACCTGACATGCCTTTTCTTCCAGTGTACAACTATGAAGGAAATCCAGATATTCTGGCCCCCACATTACTGAGCCATGGCAAAAAAGCCCACAACTACTTACCTCCAGAGTATTTGTTGTGTGAGAGAAAAAACATCCTGTTTGTTTAAGTCACTCTTGGTTGATATTACAGCATTCTCAGCCAGAAGCATACACTGTGCCCATGTGGATACATCTCAAAAATAATGTTACACTATATTAAATGAATAATGTTAAATGAAAAATTGATATGGCATAGCATATTGTTTACACAAATTTAAACATACTCAAGGCAATATTGCTAAAGTAATATAATTTGGGTAATATGTGGTTAAATAAAATAATTTAATGTGTCTAAAATGTAAAATATATACTAGAAAAAATACAGATATAATATTATGGTAGAGATTGTCTTTGGGTAGAAGAGATGGGTAACGGGACTCGGGTGTGGAGTGACAGGTAGAGATGTCAAAGTTATCTGTGATGTTTTGTTTCTTTTAATTAAAATAGGTTAAAGAAGTATGATAAAAATGTTAATAACCCTCTATCCTTGGTAGTGAGGGTATAGGTGTTCATTTTATTATTTTCTATATTTCTCTATTTTAAAACAAAAAATGTTTTCAAAGAGATAAAGCAAATGATTACAAAGCCTGTGTATAAGAAGAACTAAAGGAGAAACTAAAGAACTTAAATACCGACTGGCGTGTGCCTGGTCCTTTCTGCAAGCTAAGCTGGGGAGGAATCAATTGAATCCCGTCAGATGGACTAAGGGTAATTTTCTTAGGAAGGCAGTGACCAGCCTCTAAGTCTTACATCCACTTTGCCCAGCACAGTGAGGCATCAGGAGAGCAGAAATGGTTGCACTGGGGATTTGGAAGGATGCATCCAAGGAGCCTCACGGTGCCAACAGAACCCAGGGTGCCACGAGGAGCAGCAGAAAAAGCAGTCTTAGCAGATGCCAGACCACATGAGTGATGACTTTCGCCCATTTGCCCCTTTCACTGCTCAAGTTAAATAAAGCTGCATATAGGAGAGACCCTGAAAGGGATCGGCCCATTAGAATTATCTAAAAGAGCACTCAATTTATAAAAGTAACATTTTCATTAACTTGGCGAAGTGGGGCATCAAACATAGACTTAATTATAGAAAGTAAATTCACATTGCTTGCAGACCGAGTTTGTCTACTCACAATATTTGGAAGTCTTTATTCTCTCCAGGACATTTTTTTTTTCTTTTTGCAAAATATTAGGTAAGGCTATATTGTGTACTATATAGGTTATTGGTTTTTTTAGAAGGGTAGGAGGGAATACCATCTTAAGCATCCTCTGCTCCTATGTTTGCATCTCTTTTAATAGATAAGTGCTTTCTTTTGATCCAATTGGAAAGAAACTTTTAAAACCCTTTATGAGAATCACTATCTGAAAACAGAAGGCCAACAAATGGTCTATCACACAATTGTGTGATAAATAGTTTTTGATAAATTCACGATAGTGTTCTTCTTGCTTTGAGGAGATAGCACACACATAGGAGAGAAAGAGAGAAGCTAGGCACAATCTCCTACTCAGATATCCTTTCCTTCTATCAGGCACAGGGTTGCAAGAAACACACTAGAGACACATGGTACGGACACAACACAAAGCCTATTGTGGGGAAGTCCCCCGGTGGAGCAGCAAGCTTGGGTCAGGCACAGCTGGACATTCTGCAAATAGTGCTCCAGGAAAACCCCTGCCCCCAAGCTGCTCTCTGCATTCCCAGGGAAATGGGAAGAAGTGGGGAACACGAATCAACCAGAGTTTTTTAGTACAGTCGTATAAAGGAGTTCAAACACCAGTGCTGGTATCTGCTGGTGGTAGCTCTTCCTGCTCAACCAGCTCTTTGCTAGGCTACTCAACATGGAATTTGCTTTCGTAATCCAGCAGGTAAAGGAAGAGTTTGTCTCCTCTCACTTGGAAATCTGGGGTTTAGGCAGTAGTTAGAAGAGAATTAGTCATTCATAGAATTAGATAGCATTGAAAATTGATTGGCAATAATTGGAATAGTAGGGATTGGGTGGGGGAAAAATACGTGCCACTAGGAGAACCCCATCAGATCCATAAGAGGGCTTATCTCTGCGATAAAATCCCTGGTATTCTAGAAATGCTTGGTTACCAATCTCTTCTGTTTTTGGAACCGGGGCTTCCCAGGTGAGCCCTTGAGCTAGGCACCAGTATGCTAAGTGTGGTCGAAAGCATCTATCGGTGTCTTGTGGCACTGCCCCAGAGCAATTCAGCTTGTGTTCTGTTGGCCAGATTTTATTCACATGGCCACATCTAACTTATAGGAGATTGGGAAATAAATACCTTTTTTGAAATTGGCCATTGATAAAAACTCTATGAAAATCTGGGCCAAACCCCTCACAACAAGGTAAGTAAGAAAGGGTTTGTTATACAAATACTGTACAGGGGTATCTCACGGAACCAGAGGGTGGGGCTGATAAACAGGGACTTCTCAGCCACCAAGGCAATTGTTCCCTTCACCTTTTTAGGAGCATAAAGGGCCTCACCTAAGCCTTTATCAGCAGACCAGCCCTCTGCTTACTCATCAGCACACATTCACTCAGCAAATATTTACTGAGTGCTTATCACAGACATGGACGGTTCCAGGCACTGGGGATAGAGACGGGAATTAAACAGATAAAAACCCGTATCCCAAAAATATTCATCTGAGCCCTTCCTATATGTTCTTTGGATTCCAAGGACCCATAATTTTCAGATTTCCTGTTTCTATTTCTCAATTCCAATTCTTCTACAGGATTAATGGCAGTCTTAAAACTCCAAAGAAAATTGGGTTCAGGTTGGAATTATTCAGGAGAGGACACCACTGAGCCTCAGGTGCAGTGGAAGGGGGTTCTGGAACCCAGCCAGACTTCTTTTCTCATGTCTGTGTCCCAGCGCCCCTCAGCCGTGCAGAGAGGGTTGTTTCTGAGGTTTTAGGATGAGGTCTGGCAGCTGGGAGTCATCCCAGTGGGGAGTGGTAAGATGGCTAGCCTTCATGCAACACATAAGAGCAAGAGAACAAAGGTATCTGCTGGGCAACTCATGTAGAAAACAAAACAGACAGTGCAAATAAAGCGTCAAGCTGAAGGGAGCAGGCTGAGAGACAAAAATAGGTACAAGGAAACAAGACAACAGGTGGTAACAAGATGAGTAAGAGAGTTTGGAAGGTATATTATTCAAGATTAAATCCAGAAGAAGGGCAAACATCAGGACTGGTTGATCCAGTGATTCACTGATGTCATGAGACCCATGTCTTTCTTCATCCAGAGTTAAAGGATGCCTGCCTGTAGCAATGAACATTGCATGTTTCCCTTCAGTGGTGGGAAAAATGACTTTCCATAGCTCTTTGTCAAATAAAGAACTTTCCTAAGAAACCTTCAGCAAACATCTCTTAGTGCTTACCAGAACTAGGTCACCCAAGATTACTTTCAGACTAGCGGTTGTCAACCATAGGCAATCCATGCCCCCCACCCCCACCCCACCCACCCCCCAGGAGACGTTCGGCAATAACTGGAGACATTTTTGGTTGTCACAGTGTGGGGAGGAGGGGGTTGCTACTGGCATCTGGTGGGTAGAGGCCAGGGATGCCACTCAACATCCTACAGTGCAAAGAATGACAGCCTCCACAACAAAGAATTATGCAGCCCTAACAGTCAAGAGTGTGGAGACTGGGAAACTGTTTTAGAACAAATAGTCCCCCTCCTCTAAAGTACCCTGGCTCGGTGTGGGAGAGGTAAACACCAGAAAGACTGATAATGAGTGGTCAGGGAGGCAGAAGGTGGAGAAATGTCCTGTTCAACAGCCGAAGGAGGAGAACTTTCAGAAGTCAAACATAGTCAGTAGTGTTAAATGCTGTAGAGAAGTCAAGTGATTTTACGACTGAAAATCATCCTTTGGTCTGCAGTTCTAACAGGCTCCCAGGTGCTGCTGATGCTGCCAGTCCACTTATCACACTCTGAGAAGCACTGATTTAGCATTTAAATTGAGAAAATCACCTTTGAAGAGAGACAGCTTCACCACTGAGAAAATAAGGAAAGGCAAAGATTGACAGGGTAGCACATAAGTTTGTAGGTTTGGGGTCAAATAGAACGAGGAAGAATTTACTGCCCATTGGCCTATAGGTTCTCTGTGAAGTAGGAGTGAAATCATCAGCTGAGGGGAAGGGAAGAAATGATGGAATAAGAAACTGCAAAATTAGGTGAAGGCTTATTGCCCTTCATAACACCATAAAAATTCAATTTGTTTTGTTACTTATTAAAGGAACCTTTTGCAATTAATTTATCCAGAGCAGTTGACCAGGAAGCTATGTGGTGCCGTGAAAGAATTAAGCTTTTCCTTTCTTTAACTAGAAACACCTGCTTTGGAAATTTCCAAGCCTGAATCTTGTTGACTACGTGCTTTGATGTAGAAATTTAGGAATGCAATTGGTTTTATGAGGCAGAATGGCGTAGTAGAATTTATGAGGGGGTGGACTCAAGAAGGAGAGGCTTTGGTTTCTAATCCTCCCTCATCACAAACCACTGAAAACTTGGGCAAGTGAGTTAAATTCTCTTATCTTTAGTTTCTACATGTGAAATGGGGACAATAGAGTTGTTAGGAGAAATAAATGAAATAATGTAGTAAGCACTTAGTACAGTGCCGTCAAGTAAGTGCTTCACTTGTGAGAGTATTGGATTAAATAGATTCTAAAGGCACACGCTTTCATTCATACTTCTAGGTGATCATTCATGTGAAGTGTAAAAATATACTTTAATTACTTTAATTGTTATTGCTTTATTGCTTTAATTACTAACATTTATCGAGCCATTTTTTGTGTACCAGACATTATTTTAAGTACTTTACACACACATACACACACACACACACACACACACACACACACACACACAGAGGGGTGGGGAGGGAGGGGAGATCCAAAAAACCAGAATTTATTTATTAAAAATTGTGTATTTAGCCCTGGCTGGTGTGGCTCAGTGGATTGAGTGCCAGGCGGCAAACCAAAGGGCTGCTGGCTTGATTCCCAGTCAGGGCACATGCCTGGGTTGTGAGCCAGGTTCCCAACTGGGGATATCAAGAGCCAACTATGCATTGATGTTTCTCTCCCTCTCTTTCTGCCTCCCTTCCCCTCTCTAAAAAGGAATAAATAAAATATTCTAAAAATTATCTTAAAAAATTGTGTATTTATTCTTACATGGTTAAACTTCATTCATCTTGAAAGTACTGATACTCTCCATTTGATGCAATACACCTACCAAGATGTTTTTCCACTGCTCAAAACAGTTTTTGAACTTGTCAATTTTGATGCCTTTTAGTGCTTGTGCTGTTTTTTGTTTCACCTCTTTCATATTAGCAAAATATTTCCCTTTGAGGACTTTTTTCATCTGGAGAAACAAAAGTTGTTCAGGGTGAGATCACATTAATAGGGAAGGTGGAGCACAGGGATGATGCCATTTTTTGGTCAAAAACTGCTGAACACTCAGTGTGGGAAGGTGCACTCATAAATAACCCGTCACGAAATGGGCAAATGTGTTGAAAGTCTCCAAAAAAATTCACTGAAGCCAAACACAACCTCTCACAACAATGCCAGCTGGTATACAGATACAGATGGGTTCCTAGAACACTCACCTAGTGAGGGCAGTCTGTAGTACAAGGGGCCTATCCTCCAGAAGATAATTCTAGGGTTTTTTGGGTCCCTCCTTGTTGGGAATCACCCTGCCTGGTTTCAGAAGTTGTAACCCTCCATGGCTAAGGCCGAGTAAAGGACCTTGGGACCCTAAGCCACTAAGGAGACAAAGCTTATCTTTCTGGCTGGTGCACCACCTCTGCCCCCATTTACTTCACCCTGCTTGGCCCCAGGCAGATGCCTTGTTAGACAATGACAGTAAGATTCCTCAAGGGAGGGGCGACCTAAGACAGGCAGGGTCATGAAGGGGCCCTCAGGGAAGGACTTGGGGGGCTATAGAAAAAGGGGGTGATGGACCCTTGCCCCTAGGCTTTGACATATCCTGAGTCCTCATTCTGTCTGCAAGAAGTTTCCCAATCTCTTGGTTGCCTTACTTCCTCTGCCTGACTTAGGCCTGAAACAATGCTGGAGGTGGGTGCGGCCCTGTGCTGGAAAGGGCAGGTTCCCCAGGGCGATGAGGCCTAAGAAAGAATACATAAAATCCTGTGAAACCTGCTTTGCAAAGAATGCCCTTAGTTTTCTGATAAGGGTCCAAGCATGAAATGAGTTTGTTTCCCAAAGTTTTATGCCCTTTAGCTAACTGACTCTGACTCAGAATAAACCCTCATAGTTCTTTGTATGTTATCTATTGTTTGATCATCACTGCCTGACAATGAGGAATGAAGACCTTCCTTGAGGAAATGCTCCCAGAAAAACAATAAAAGCTTGTCCAGGCAAGGGACGGGGTGTTCTGTCACTCAGAGAATGGCCATGCTGTCCCTTTTTCTCTACAGGACTTCTGCAATCCATGTGAATTTATTGATGGCATCTACAACACCACAAACACCACTGGTCAGAGACCGCATCACCTCTTTGTATGAATTCAGTTGATTCTACAATAGCTCTGTGAGATGAGTTCTATTGTTATCTCCATTTTGTAGATGAGGAAACTGGCACTTGAAGAAAATAATTTGCTCAAGGTCACACAGAAAATAAGTGGTAGAGCTTGATCCCACACAATCTAACTCCAGGGCCATATTCCCAACATCTCACAGTATACAGGGCTCTATAATGTGAATTTACTTCAGATTATGTGTCAAATGAATGGATCAGGTGAGGAAACTAGCATTTGGCATTCATGAATTTTGTGATTCCAGAATTTAGAATATCCTTTCAGGAACAGGTTCTTTCTGTTTTACTCAGATCCCAACAAGACAACTTTGTGGCGGCCTTTAAGGTGTGGTAGCAGTTAACCAGAGATCAGCTTTAAGCGTAATTTCGTATAAACCCTCAATGGTCTCCTCTGTAGGTGGCCAAATAGTTATTCTCATTTAACTGGACTGTCATGATGCTTAAATAGTATAAATAATGGTTATTATCTCTTGAATGCGTATTTCATGTTAGATCCCTTATATACAACAGCTTCACAAAGGTAAATACTAATACCTTCATTTAACAGATGAGAATCTGAATTTATTTGCCAGAGGTCAAGAAAGTTTTTGTATTTTCCAATTTTAGAATGAAAACAATTATTTCAAAACCAAGCAGTGTACACTGAACTTCCACACCTCGGGTGTCTGTCACTCTCCCTAAGAGGACTTTACCTTCAGTTTATGAAGTGTTATTTATATCTGGTCTAGGTAATTAATAATAATCCTATTCAGCGCCTTCTCTACTGTAGCATAGTACAGAGAGGGGGAAACAAATCAACTAACAAACATATAGTAGAAAATAGTAGTCCCCAAAGAACAGCTTGAGCTTAGATGTGGGAAACGATTCAGAAGATGAAGTGAGGTGAGGACATGTCAGAACCATAAGGTGATCTGATGGAGATGATAATGAGGAGTGACACCCATCCATGTTTAAAAGACAGACTTCCCCACCTCATCTGGCAATGGACTGGTTTCCCTACAGTCATTTCAGAAGCCTGAGTCCCATAGACTTCAGTGAGTGCCTCTTTTGGCCATGTCTCGTAGGGTGGAGCACAGTGAATTCTTCCTTCCTCCTGCACTCCTTCCTCAACGAACATGCCTTCCAACCCAAAATTAAGTTCATCTGGTCACTACTCTTGCCTTTAGGCAGGACAGAATCTCCACCACTCTAGTTCTTTCATCTGACTCCAAACCCACCCCATTTCCCAGTCCCATGACTGTTGAAATGGGAGAGGAAGAAAGAGTAGCTGAGATCTTCCAGGCTCTTCAGTCCTTCAGAGACTTCATCTATTTTCTTTGGTTATACCAGTCTCTCTTTCACTGGACAAATAATGAATATACAAGGAGACTGAACACCCACTACATACAGTGGCTTGGAAATTACTGAATGATAGAGCCAAACACGACCACTCCAGCTCGCCAGCATGGATATCATGATTAGGAGCTTACCTAAATGAAGCCATCTCAGGGGATCACCTGAACAGGACACCACAGTTTTGTCTAGAGGCTACTGGAACTCACCTACTGTCCTTGGATTTTACCCAAGATAGGGGCATCTCATCACTTAGCCTCTTTATATCCCACTCTTCCCTTTTTCTCCTATATTTCCAGACCAATGACATTTTATTCTCCTTCCTGACTCATCCCCCCCACTGCTATGTTCCCTAAAATATTTTTCTACTGTGCCTTTTGGATATTTACTTCCATTATAATCAAACTCCCCCATATTCTCTTCTCTTCTATAATCTTCCCTCCCCACCCTCTTATCTTACCCCGAAAAGCCCTACTCTTTCAGTGCTATCCTTCTGAAGTTCCTGGGCTCCCAGTCTCCCATTATCCACACATTACAGGGCCTGAAGGGAATCCTGATTTTTTTCTCATTTCCATCATTACCAAAGCAGTAATCCTCTCAGACAGGTAAACATCCTTCTACCAGTTTATGGTTACTATTCTGCGCTAATGAGAACATGCAGCACCTGAATCCTATCTACCTCTAAACTCTATATTGTGCCAGAACCCTGAGAACTTCACTTTCCTTTGAAAGAACCATTAGATCTACAACCTCACACTTTCCTGATTTATTCAATTCAAGTGACATATATTTCCATTCCACGGTCTATACATGACCATGCTAGAAACTGCTCCGCATTGGAAGTCTTTGACTCCAGTGTACGCATCATTCTCTACCTCCAATCTCTACCATGCCCTAACTTTTATTACTACTGTTCTCACATTAGACAGAGACCTAGAGGTTCCTTTTCTACCCACCCCCATCCCATGACCAGCTTTATTGCAGTTTGACAAAAAAGAGACCTCTAGCTTATTGATCTTTTTTCTTTTCCTAACCTATTAGCCCCCTTGCTGCCTCAACATTTTATTTATTTATTTTTTTAGAGAGGGGAAGGGAGAGAGAAAGAGAGAGAGAAACATCAATGTGTGGTTGCCTCTCACACACCCCCTACTGGGGACCTGGCCTGGAACCCAGGCATGTGCCCTGACTGGGATTCGAACTAGTGAGTGACTCTTTAATTCACAGGCCGGCACTCAACCACTGAGCCACACCAGCCAGGGCTCTTCACCCTTTAGTTTGACCTCCATGGTTTATCACTTCAACCAAGTACTTTCACAGGAGCCCTCTCGCCTCCCTCAAATACCTTCTATCAACCTGGACATTAAAGCATCATCTCTAGAATAAATCCTGCGCTGTCTTCTCTGCCCCTGTACCAAGAATAATGAGGAATGCTCTGGGGATAAGTGCTGCTACAAATTTCTGAATCTGTAGGCTCAGATAATACTCAAGAACTGTAACCCTTATCTTTGGTCAATTCCTTTTCTCTTCTCTTCTTCTCTACTACCATTCCAAACTTCCCCCAATCACCTGAAACCATCTTAAATCCAGAACTAATCACTCTGCAGCTCACTCTGGATTAAATCCAGAACTCATCACTTTACAGACCACAGAACGAGGGACCTGGACCAGAGAGGGGAAAAGAAAGAGAAGAAGAGAGAGAGAAACATCCATCAGTTGCCTCTCACATATCCCAAACCAGGGACCTGGCCCGCAACCCAAGCACGTGCCCTAACTGGGAATCAAATGAGTGAAACTTCGGTTTGTGGGTGGGCGCTCAATCCACTGAGCCATACCAGACAGGGCTTATTTAGTTTTTAAATCATTTTCATGTTATGTGTTTATATAGATCTTCTTTCTTGGTCAGTTTTGTTCATTTTTATTTTTTCCCAAACCTTTCACTTAATCCTCCCGAATAATGCACATTTCTTTTCATTTATATCTGCAGAATGAAAGGACTGACTCACAGAGAACAGCTGAGATGGGGGCAGAAAAAAAAGACCATATTGCTTCCCCTTTTGATCTACCCATCCATCTTCACTTATTTCAACTAACAATCCTTTTTTACTTAAGCTGCTTTGAATTAGATTTCTGTCATGACCAAAATATATCTTAACTAATATATCTCTCCTACATATGCTGTGTTTACCTTTTTTCCATGTTTCATAAAAGCCATAGACCCGATGTTTTCCCTCATTCATATCTGAGTAAGGTAAGTCCAGATCAGCAAACTACAGCCCGTGGGTCATACCTGGCCAGTTACCTGTTTTGTTTTTACAGACCACAAGTTAAGAATGGTTTTTTACATTTTTAAATGATGGTTATATAAGTACCTGCGTAATAGCCTTTACTGTGTCTCTCGGCCCACAAAGCCTAAAATGTTTCCCTTCTTGCCCTTTCAAGAAAACCTTGCCAACCCGTTATTTAGATAGATGTGATAACTAACTAAAAATATTGTGCATTTATCTTCCTTGGGTCTCTCACTATTTATTTGGCTGCTGTTGGGAGTCTTCCATTATGTGGGTTTAAATAATCAGTTCAGCATTTCAGCATCCTGCATGAGGTTGAGAGGCGGGCAGAGTCGGGGGTCATCTTATCCAGAAGTTTGTCTTCGTGGACCTTTTCCCATTGTTTATTCATATTGTTGCCATAGGGAACAGCTTTTAGTATCTGACTTTCTGTTTGGTCTGGCTGTTGATTTTGGTGTATGGTTTCCTTCCTCACTTTTATAAGTTGAGCTGAGGGTAGCTGCGTCATGGGGTCGGTTGCCCCTGGAAATTAAGGAAAAGTTCTCACAGTGTTGAGGTGAGCTACCTGGCTAATGAGATGTATGCACAGGAAAGACTTCTCCACAGGTTTTTGTGTTTTCATGGCCTTTTTTTCTTTCCTGAACTCTGTACCACTGCCTCAGGTGCTATAGATATGTAGCATCAAAAGAGATTCCACATAGTAATGGCCTCGCCCCTCAAAAAAACAGCTTTTTCTAGGAGATTTTATTTCTCTGATTAGTAGGTATTACTGGGGACCTGCCAGGATTTCCTCTACTTAGTTTTCATGATACAGCATTATTCTCTTAGGGGAAAAAAAATATATATATATATAACATATATATATATATATAACATATATATATATGTTTTAGCCTTACACTGAGTTGCATGTGACCATTATCTAGCAGGAATTCTTCTACAGCTTCTTTTTGTTTTATTTATTTATTCATTTTTAGAGAGCGGGGAAGGGAGGGAGACAGAGAGGGAGAGAAACATGAATGTGTGAGAGAAACATTGATGGGTTTCCTCTCATGTGCCCCCAACTGGGGACCTGGCCTGCAACCCAGGCATGTGCCCTGACTGGGAATGGAACAGGCAACCTTTCAGTTCACAGGCCAGTGCTCAATCCACTGAGCCACTCCAGCCAGGGCCACATATTCTTCTATAACTGTGGCATATATCTATATCTCTCTTCTATCATTTCATCACTGATATATGTTTTAATCATGGATGTTAATTTTCTTTTGATTATTTAAATCAGTCGCAATGAGATAGAGGAATAGGTGTATACTTCTTTCTCCTTGCTCAAACATTGAAGAATAACAAACCCTCATTAAAGGGGAGGGGAGCTGGTGGACTGGGTGAAAAAATGAAGGGATTAAGGGGATTAGGAAGTACAAATTGGTAGTTACAAAATAGCCATGGAGATGTAAAGTAGGGAATCACAGGGAATATAGTCAATAATCCTGCTATAACTATGTAGGTGGTGCCAGGTGGGTACTGGAAATGTCAGGGGGGATGGAACATTTTAAAAAGTATATGATTGTCACCCTAGTTCACTGTTGGTGGGATTGCAGACTGGTAGAACCACTATGGAAAACAGTATGGGATTTTCTAAGAAAACTAAAAATGGAACTGCCTTTTGACCCAGCAATTCCACTGCTAGGATTATATCCCAAGAACCCTGAAACACCATTCCAAAAGAACCTATGCACCCCAATGTTCATAGCAGCACAATTTACAATAGCCAAGTGTTGGAAGCAACCTAGGTGCCCATCAGTAAATGAATGGATCAAAAAACTATGGTA
>PVKM010001266.1:0-81499 GCA_004027735.1 Carollia perspicillata | reverse complement strand
ATGATCTCACCTTTAACAGGAACCTAAGCAACTAAACAAACAAGCAAGCAAAATATAGTCAAAGACATTGAAATAGAAAAGGGGATGACAGTCTCCAGAGGGGAGAGGGGAGGGAATTTCAGGGGAAAAGGGAGGGGATTATAGGAACAAGTATAAAGGACACATGGACAAAAACTAAGGGGGATGGAAAGGGGAGGGAGGTGGGGAGCACTGGGGGGTGGTCTGGGATGGGAGTAAAAGACAGAAAATTGTACTGAAAAACAATTAAAAAAATATTGGAAGTAACTTAACAAATTTAAAAAAATAAATAAATAAAATTAAAAAAATAAAATAAAATTATTTTATTTCTCTGAAGCATGAAAAAAATCTATATTGCACATAGAAAAAAAATACACTGGGCATTAAAACAAAGAATGTAAATACCAATAATTAAAGAAATAATTAAATAAATTATGGTTGGCCCATACTGGAATATTAATGTAGCAACCCTAAAAATCATGTTTTGAAGGATACTTAATGACACTGGAAAATGTTAAATGAGTAGGCAATGTGATCCCAAATTTGTTAATTTTTAAAAATATATGATATCTGAAAAAAAAAAGAGTAAGCGTCACTAATTTATATGCTCAAGCTGTTTGAGGGTGCTTTTCTTTCTACTTACGACATGTTCTAGGATAGGGGTGTCAAACTCATTTTCACCAGGGGCCACATTAGCGTCGTGGTTGCCTTCAAAGGGCCAAATGTAATTTTAGGACTGTATAAATGTAAGTACTTCTTATCTGTCAAGGAGTTGAAATTACATTCGGCCCCTTGAAGGCAACAGCAAGGCTGATGTGGCCCCTGGTGAAAATGAGTCTGACACCCCTTCTCTAGGATGAGTATTAGAAGAGCTGAAGAAAAGAACCATATGCATTTAAACACATGGAAAAGCTGCCTGTGCCTTCCAGAGGTTCTCTCTGCTTTGAACTGACTGCACTGTACTTTGAGAACTATGTACTCTGACAAAAAGAAAGGGAAGAAGCTAAGTTGCCCTTCTTTATCATTGCATATGCTATCTAAATTCAGAACGACTCAACACATAGCAAAATACTCCTTGCTTGGTACCCTGGCATTCTACACCCAGGTGAGCATGCCCTAGTAAGGTATGAGTTGGTGGAGAATTTACCTTTTTTTTTAATGTCAAGTGGAAGAAAGGTTATATTGAATAAGTCAGTTCTCAGGTGGATCTTTTTTTTAACCCTCAACTGAGGATATGTTTGGGTTTTGTTTTTTAATTGATTTTAGAGAGAGAAGGGAAGGAGAGAGACAGAGGGAAAAACATCAATTAATTGCCTCTCGTACGCACCCTGACTAGGGACTGAACCTGCAACCGAGGTATGTGCTCTGATCTGGAATTGAACCTGAAACCTATTGGTGTACGGATGACCATCCAACCAACTGAGCCACCTCACCAGGGCTCAGGTGAACCATTTTAAAGAAAGAATATAGTTGATGGAAGTTGAAAATCTGAAAATTAACTTCCTTAAAACTATCCAGGATCAGTGAGTCCTTGAAATCTTTGCTCTTCTCTGCATGTGGACACCCCAGTAGGAAGTGGGCATCTCATGCAAACTGAGCGCAGAGAGTAGGGCCATTTGCCTAGGGTCACTTTGTTACCCAAGAGCATGGATTTCAAGTCTCCCCAGTTCTTGTTTTTGAGTTTGCACAAAGAGTATCTTCTTTACCAAAATAAAACCTAAATGTCAATGTGAGAAGAAACCTGCTGTGGTGTGTAGAATCTTTTTAATTTTTGCATTTTATTTTTAAATGACCGTTGCCTCACTGATTGGATTCTGCTTACAACATGTTCCCAGTTCTGAAAGAACTACAATTTGCCTGCCAACAAATTCTTGATGAATGTCAAAGGTGTAACCTTACTTGTGCTAATTCTATTTAAATCAGAGGAACTACAAATCAGAACAAATTTTATCATTTTGCTTTATAATTTTAATTTTAGTACTCCAGTTTTTCAAGAAAAGGTAATTTTATCAGTAGAGCTAAACATTTCAACTCGTAAATATTTTAATGGATTATAACCTCAGGCACATGCAGCATTCACAGCATGTACAAACCTTTACACTGCCTTTTAAAAACTCCTAGTTCTGGGGAAGCAGATTGCCTCTCATTGGTTACAGCGTTTTCCTGATACACAAAGGTTGTGGGTTTGATCCCCGGTCAGGGCACATATGAAGAGCAGCCAATGCATAAATAAATGGAACAACAAATGTCTCTCTTCTCCGCTTCCACTCTCGGTCTCTAAAAATTGGAGTCCTGTTTCTGCTATTTACTGATTGTGTGGTAAGCTTCTGAAAGCCACTGAAACTAGTGTGTTGCTAATTCAGATACCTCATCTGAAGACAGAGAATTAGACTATCTACTTTATATGGCTGTTGTGAAAACACAGGGTAACGTAGGTCCAACCCCTACCATTGGCTGAAAAAAAGTAGTTTTCATTACTAACAACTTACCAGAACCATATCCAGGTATTGGCCCTTTGGTTTGAAGGTCTGGGAGCCCCACATTCAGAGTGTTGGGTACCATGTTGTCCAGATGTGGCTTGGGCCCAACAGGATGAGATGGCGAATGCTTCATGCTGGGCTGCCGCTGCTGCTGTTGCTGCTGCTGCTGCTGGAGTGCACTCACCATCCGAGCCAGCTGGAGGGGGGCAGTCCAGAGCAAGGAGGCCCAAGAGAAAATGGACACATGATAAGCCAACGTCCTGAACCTCACAGGAAATGACTGCATATGATCTGTTTTTGCTATCCAAGAGGTTAAGCAGAGATGCACCCCTTATAAAGAGCATAGATGGACCCTTCCAATCTCACATACCTGCTGCTCTTGCTGCTGGCGTACAGCTTGAGAAATCTTTCTCTGGTTCTGTAACAACTGCTGCTGTTGCTGCTGCTGCAAGAGAAGCTGACATGCCTATGGGGAAGAGAGAAAGAGGCCCTAAGTTTCCTAAGATGGACTCACTGAGGACACTGAAACAGTTTGTGTGCTGAAAGACAGGTGGTTGACTCAAGTGTCTACGAGGAAAGTACCACCAAGCTCCTGGTCTATTGGTCACATTTACCCCAGTTGAGCACACATAAAATGAAGCAAACCAAGTTAAAGAAAAAGAAAAAACACATGACCTTCTTAGCCATAGGAGGAAAATCTGCTACTTACCAACTGAAACTGGGGAATCTGTGGAAGCTGGCTCAGCATGGCGATTTGTTGAGGAGATAACTGGGGCCCCACATTGAAAAGACCTGGATTCAGGCCACTGTTGGGAAACTGCTTGAGCATTGAGGCAGAAACCTAGCCAAAAAAAAAGAGAGAGAGAACCATCATACTTGATCGAGATAAATTATTTCTGTGTGAAAACACTCTTAATAGAGCTAAAGCAAGAGCCAAGTTTTTCCTTGAGAAATATTTATGAAATACATTAAATGATTAGCAGAAATACGCCAGAGTGTTAACAATGGTTATCTCAGTGGTGACATTGTACAAGTTTTAAAATTCTTTTTTTAGACATTCCAATCTTTCTACAACAGAAAGAATGGAACTTTACAATCAAGAAAACATCTGCAAGACCAGAACATTTTAAAGACAATGATTTTTGTCTGATACATTATTACTTAAAATGTATCATGAGACAAAACATACCAAACTGCATAAAGCTATAATAACATGCTTAAAAGGAAGTACTTTTGTTATATGAACAAAAAAAAAATTAATTTGTAAACAAGAGTCAGTGGAGTTTCAACTCATGACTTTCATACCAAACACTCAGAGTCACAGAGAGGTACAGAAGGGCCTAGAAGGTCAAATAGTTCAGCTGGCTCCTTCTCCATGGTTTTTGAGACTGAGCTAAGCTAGGCAGCAGGAACCTCTAGGGATAGAGAAAGGACTCCCTCCCATACTTGGATTGCTCATTTAAGATGTTTTATCTGACCTGGATTGAACTTCCCTGCCCTTTCTTTCACTGCACCCAACTGAATTAGCTGGTGTCAAGGACAACAAACTTAATCCCTCTTCCTTGAGTGGCAAGCAGCACACTGGTCAAGAGTTTAGTTCATGAGGCAGACTGCATGGGTCTGCCATTTCTCAGTTGTGTGACTCAGGGCAAGTCACTTAACCTTTCTGAGCTTCATTTTCCTTATCTCCAAAAATGGAATAATAATAACTTCAGTGATTGAGAATTTTATGAGTTAATCTATGTCAGATGCATAGAAATGCACTCCATAAATGTTCTTATTCCACAGAATGGTTTTTTAAATGTCTAGAGACAATGATTACAGTTCTCTTGAGTCTCACCTTTAGGCTAAACAGAATTTTTTTTACACCTGTATCTCGTTTGATTTCTCAGTGCAGAGCCCAGAACAGAAAGCCATTTCCTAGAACAGTCAAGTACTCAGTAGACATGGCCATCATTAACCCTTCTGTTAAAAGCCATACTTTTATTAACAATGCCTAAAATCTCTGATGACTGCATCATAACTCCCAATTCACACACTAAGCTTATTGTCACTTAAAATCTACAATATTCTAAAATGTTTTGCTTCTGCCCTGCCTGGTATGGCTCAGTGGATTGAGTGCCAGCCTGAGAACCAAAGGATTGCGGTTTGATTCCCAGTCAAGGCACATGCCTGGGTTGTGGGCCAGGTCCCCAGTAGGGGGTGTGTGAGTGGCAAGCACACATTGATGTTTCTCTCTCCTCTTTCTCCCTTTCTTCCTCTCTCTAAAAAGAAATAAAATCTTTAAAAAATGTTTTGCTTCCCTATTTAATATTTAAGTGGCTTGGTTTTACATTTTTATTAATTTATGCTTTGATCTTAGGACTTTACATTTATCTTTATGTGCATGTCATACAGTAGTTGCTTGATGAATACCTATTAAGTGAACACTATATTTTAACTTATTAACAGTCACTCCATCCATTTCTTTTCTACCCTATTATTCCACTTATTCCCAGTTTGTGTTTCTCCATTTGGTTGTCCATGAGACTGTTGAACTTGACAGAGCTGAGGATAATCTAGTAGCAAACCACTGAAAACTCCTTTCTGACCTGAACTGATTAGCCTGGGAATAGTCAGTCAGTCATTTACTAATCCACACAACTGTTTCATCATTTAGCCTATATTATTCCATCTTGTCTAAAACGAAGAGATGGCTTGTCAAAACAGGTAAAACTATATCATTCTTATAATCCAAGACTATTTTTACCAATAAATGAAGGAAATGAGTTAAGTCAGAACTTGTTGGCAAGTTATGATTCTTGATTTCTATTCACAGGTGCTCAAAACCCATCTTTTTTATAATAATCTAGTCCAGAATCTTGCCTGGAATTGGCACAAGGTTCATTAGTCTTTAAGCAACTTTCCTTACTCTTTCAATAATTGTTTAAAAAGTTTCCCCATTTCCCTCACTTCCTAATAGGGCAGAAGTGGGTCTTTCCCCACTTCTGATTGGAGGCTCAGCAGAGGGGCATCTGCCTTTATCATAATCGCAACACTCCAGGTCTCCTTCCTTTTCTTGTTAGCAAGCCTACAGGGAGAACTACCCTATTCCAGTTACTGGGGTTAAGTCTGGAGCTCAGTATTATGAAGCTCACATTCTCCAGTATCAGCTTTCTCAGTAGTAAAGGGGATATTCTGGCCTCCATGTGCCTTCCCCTTTTGTCTTAAAAATTTTAGATTTGGGCAGCAAAGAAGGGTTCTGCCCTCCACGCTGGTCTATCCATTCCATCATTTTGGAAACTCTTTTGGTTTAAAGTGATAGTTCTCCCAGCTGTTCCCTCTCTATTCTCTCAGAGACTCTGAGTGTTACCAACTAATTAAAAATGTTGTTTGACTTTCTATTTTAAATGTCGGACCCCTAGTAGACGTGAGCACACCACTACTGTGCATTTTGCCTCTACCCAAACTGCCTTTTGATCCAGCGTTTCCACTGCTGGGAAATGTACCCTAAGAACCCTGAAATACCAGTTCAAATGAACCTATGCACCCCCTTTGTTCATAGCAGCACTACATATAATAGTCAAGTGTTGGAAACAGCTTAAGTGCTCATCAGTAGGTAAACGGATTAAAAAACTGTGGTACATTTATACAACAAAATATTATGCAGCAGAAAGAAGAAGAGATTCCTACTCTTTGCAACAGCATGGATGGAACTGGAGACTATTGTGCTAAGTGAAATAAACCCATCGGTAAAAGACAAATGCCATATGATCTCACTTATAAGAGGAATCTAGTGAACAAACACCCCCCCAAAACCAAAAAAACTAATGAGCAAAATAGAACTGGAGACATGGAAACAGAGAAAGACTGACAGCTGACAGAGGAAAGCAGGGAGAGAGGGAATGGTGGAAAGAAGGGGAAGAGATTAGTCAAAGAATATGTATGAATGACTCATGGACATGGACAATAGTGTGGGGATGGACTGTGGGAACGGGGTGGGGTGGGGCAGGATGGAGAAGGACAAAGGAGGAAAAATTGGGACAACTGAATAGAATAAACAAGAATTTAAAAAATAAATAAAAGCTCTACTGAACAAATCAGCTTGCCTCCTGATCAACACATTTCTCTTGAAAATGGATGCCATCGCTTGACAAGAGCCCTTTCATTACTCCCCCCCTTACTCTTCCTACTACTCAAACTTAGCTAAAAAAGCTACCATTTGCAGTAAAACATGCCCATGACATAGTGACCTAGAGAAATTTGTCTGAGGACAGAAATTTAAGAATATTCAGAGCAGCACTGCTCACAAGAGCAAAAATCTGGAAATAGCCCCAATGTCTACTGATAGTAGAATTGGCAAATAAATGATGGTGTATTCATACAATGAAATACTATATGAACCATAACTGTCAAAATCAACATGGGGAAAATCTCAGGAACATTACTAAGTAAAAAAAGTCAGAGAAGACTATGTACTGTATGACTTCATTAAATAAAGTACAAAAAAGGCAAAATAAAACAATATATTATTTAACGACAGACAGACATAAGAAACACTATGAAGTAAAGAAAGGCTAATGCAAGGTATTTTTTAAATTTAATTTGAATGCCAGCATCTCATATGTTCCACAAGTTGACAGTTATAAAGACTTTAAAGGTTACACTTTGAGGACTTTCTATCTAGCTTTGCTCAAACTTTCCCTTCTTCAGACTGCCCATGTACTGTCCTTCTCCAATGAATACAGAAAGACTGGAGAGAAGTACCATAGCTCCTGGCAAATAGCTATTTGTACCAGGGTTGCAAGGTAATTAAAGCGCAGGTTTGCACATTCCCATAGCAGGGAGTTAATTATTCTGGCTTAAAAGCCATCCATCTCCAGCTGGGCTGGATAAAGTGAAGATCTAGTTGGAGCCAATATGACATTAAATGAAGCATTGCAGGTGTAAAATGACAGCAATTTAAAAGCAAGACAAAAGCCTGCTAGAATGTTACTTTCTGAATATCTGAGAAAGGATGAAAAAGGCAAGGTAGAAAAACCTATTTCAATGTCTTCTTTCTATGTTCACATTAAATACTGACTGACTTTTTTAAGTAGTTAACATGGGTATAAAATTTTAAAATATCTATCAAAAACTTTATATGTTTATGTGCTTTGACCCAGGAATTTCATTCTGGGCAACTAAATTCAGAAATAATGTGGGTATAATTTTATGTATAAGGATTTCACTACGGCATTATTTATAATAGTAAAAATTTAGAAACGATTTAATATCCAGTAATGCGGGAAGGGAAATTAAAGTAAGTCTACCTGACAGAAATTATGTCTTCTTGATTAAGAATGATCAACACAAAGACTACATAGTAATAGAGGAAAACTCAAAGCTGAAGGAAACGGCAGGATATAGAGACCATGCGTATGGGACAGACACACACACACACACAGAATTATCTTCTGGAGGGCAGGCCCCTTGTAGTACAGGTGTCCTCCACTATGTGAGTATTCTAGGAACCCATCTGTATCAGTGCACCAGCTGGCATTGTTATGAGAGGCTATGTTCAGCCCCAGAATATTTCTTCTATAAATTTTATATAACAATGTATCAAGACATAATTTATATTTTGTTTTGCGTTTTCAAGTTTTAGCTCCTACATTTAGGTAAAAAACTTGTTTTTTTTATTTTTATGTTTTACAGTTGTTCCAATTATTTCCCCCTTTGCACCCCTCTGCCCAGGCTGCCCCCCACTTCCATAGTCAATCTTCACCCCATTGTCTAGGTCCATGGGTTCTTCATATATGTTCCATGGCTAATCCCTTTCTCTTCTTTCAAACAGCCCCTCCACCCTCCTCCTCTCTTATTACTCAGTCTATTCCATGATTCTGTGCCTCTGGTTCTATTTTGCTTATTAGTTTATTTTGTTCTCCAACTTTGTTCTCCTTTCTCAAGGTAACTGAGGCTATTCGGGGTCTTTTTTTTTTTTTTTTTTGGTTCCAAGGCTTCAATGAATTTTTTTTGAAGACTCTTTCAACCTATTTCCTCATTTCACGATCAGGATTTATCAGCGTACCTGCCCACACCACACTGAGTGTTTAGCAGTTTTTGACCAAAAAACTGCATGACCCCCGTTGTCCCACCCTCCCTATTCACCTGATCTTGCCCTGAGCAACTTTATTTTGTTTCCCTGGATGAAAAATTCCTCAAAGGGAAATATTTTGCTGATGTAGAAGAGGTAAAACAAAAAAAATGACACTAAAAGGCTAAAATCAAGTTCAAAAACTGTTTTGAGCAGTGGAAAAAAGTCTTGATAGATGTACTGCATGAAATGGAGAATACTTTGAAGGTGGCTGAAGTTTAAACATGTAAGAAAAAATACAACGTTTTTTAATAAATAAACTGGGTTTTTTGGGTACCCCCATATGCAGTCTACTGGGAAAAAGTCCAGCCACTGTCAATATAATGAGAACTGTTTGTGTGACATCAATGTAACCTAGCAGCCAAAGAGAGTGGACTGGAAAACACATGTGTGAACAATGACGACTTTGCTGTACTAGCCAATGGGGGCAGTAGATGCCATTGAGTGAACATGTGTACTGTATGGCTGTCACATTCAAAATGACTGAGTAGAGCAATGAATCTGCATCAAACTTTGTATTAAGCTTGAACACTCTTCCGCAAAGACTATTCGGATGATTCAGAAGGCTGTAGCTATGGGCAACCAGTGACTGGCAGCTTCATCACAACAATGTGCTCACTCACAGATCACATCTTGTGCAAAGTTTTTTGGCAAAACATCAAATCACCCAAGTGACTCAGCCCCCCTACAGCCCAGACTTGGCACCCTGTGACCCAAAACTAAAATCACCTTTGAAAGAGAAGAGATTTCAGACCATCAAAGAGATTCAGGAAAATACGGTGGGGCAGCTGATGGCAACTGGGAGAACTGTGTGAGGTCCCAAGGTGCCTACTTTGAAGAAGACTGAGGCATCATTGTCCTACATACAATGTTTCTTGTATCTTGTACCTTCTTCAATAAATGGCTCTATTTTCCCTAACACATGGCTGGATACTTTCTGGACAGGTCTCCAACTGCTTTATTTTTTAAAATATGAAAATGTCATAAAAATAAATATTCCACTGTTTAATATTCTGCCCTCATCATGAATTAAATAAATGTTAACTACATTTTACTACATAAACAAATAAATTTATTTAAAAAATGCAGGAAAACACAAATACTTTTCCAAACAGAACAGATAGTTTGACTATAAAGAGATTTGCAGCCCCTAATCTCTTGGACAAGTTAACTGTGCTTTCCTATCAATTCCACTTTCTAAGTCATTCAGAAACGCATCTTCCCATGACTTGACATAAATTCACTGAGCTCAAAATCTGTGCCCTGCATAGCTGTATGATTAAGATCCAGCAGTGAACAAATCAGACACATATCCTGCCACCATCATGCTTATTACACTCCAAGCCAGGATGGGGAGTGGACGAGAAGGGTGAGTAACAGTGGTGGTGAGGTACTCTACATAGCCTGGCCTTGGGAAGCCTCTCTGATGTGGGGTCTTTCAGTGGAGATCTGAAGGAAACAGAGATGGAGTCACGTGGCAGCCTGGGAGAAGAGAGACCCTGAATTGTGCTCAGTGCACTGGGGCTGGTTGGCAGGAGAGGCCTGAACAAATGGGAGAGTGGAGGGCTGGGCTGTGGATGTCACCAAGAGCATTAAAGACCCCAGTTAAGTAGTAACATGCTTTACTTTAATTTTCTACATTGATGGAAATTTTCTATAGCTGTACTGTCCAAACAGTAGCCACTAAGCAGCTGTGGTTATTTAAATTTAAATTAAATAAAATAAAAAATTCAATTCTTCCATTCAACTAGTCACATTTCAAATGCTCACATGGCGAATGGCTACCTCGGACAGCACAGTTTTAGAGGATCAGTCTGAGTGCTGAGTGAAGAACAGGCTCAAGGCAGGTAAGTGCTAAATAAAGCAGGGCAGGGACCAGTCAGGAGGCCATTTCTAGGAGAGAAATGGTGGTGGCTCAGCCAGGGGTCATACTGGAGGGGATAATAGGAAACGGTCAGATTCTAGACAAAGTTGTGAAGGGAGGATTTGTTGTTGGACTAGATGTGGACTGTGAGAGACTCACAATTACCTCTGAGATCTGTGACCCGAGCACTCACAAAATGAAACTTGCAGAACTGGAGGTAAAGGATGTTTCTGAGGGGAGTGTGGGATGAAGTCAGAAGTTCTGTTTTGGACATGTTAACTTAATGCCTAAGGCATCCTAGGAGAGATCCCCAGAAGTCTGTGGAGTTAAGAAGAGAGATCTAGTCTGAAGATACAACTTTGGAACTGTAAGTATTTGAAGTCATTCCCCAGGGTGAGATCACCTACCAGTTGCTATAAATGGTGACAAGAGTCTTGAGGTTTGAGACTGGAGCACTCTGATGTTGAAAGGTTGGGGAATGAGAAGGAACTTATAAAGGAGCTGGAGAAGAAAAGGCAGCCAGAAAGCCAACTAAAAGCCAAACGAATGAAGTGTTTCAAAAAAGGAGGGAGTAATTGACTGGGCCAAATGCTGCTGAAAGGATGAGTAAGAAGAAACTGCAGAGCCCTGGCTGGTGTGGCTCAGTGGATTGAGTGCCGGCCTGCAAACCAAAGGGTTTAAGTTCAATTCCACGTTAGGGCATAGGCCTGGGTCTGGTCCCCAGTAGGGGGCTCACAAGAGATAACCACAGACTGATGTTTCCCTCTCCTGCTTCCTCCTTTCCCCTCTAAGATAAATAAATACATAAAATCTTTAAAAAAGAGAAAGAAACCAGAGAATAGACCATTGTATTCCACAACACAAAGATCACTGGCAAAAGGTCTTAATTTGCACAGGCCCCAAACTCCTGGACTTTTAGACTGGCCTCGTGACTGATCTCCTTTGCTCTAGTAACTCTGCCATTCAAACATGCCCTTTATATTACTGTCAGCATTATTTTTCTAAAACATAAATTTTCCTACATTGTCACTCAGCTAAAAAAATCTTGCCTTGTACTATATGGTCTATAGCAGTAGCAGCCAAACTCTAGGGCACACATAAAAATCACCTGGGGTTGAACAGTCTCTAATTCCCAAGATTCAGTCAGTATACTACGGGAGACCTAGGAACTCAAATATATTTTTTAAGAAATAGGCCAAATAATGCTTACAAGTCATGCAGACCAAAGGACAAAGTCCAAACTCCTTAGCAAGGCAAACAAAAATGCTTCTCCAAGTTTGGTCTTGACTGGTTTCTTCCCATTCTACTCTGGACAGCATCTACTTGCTTCCACAAGCTCAAACTACTGCATTTTTGCATTTTTCAGACTATAAGACACACTCTCCCAACCCCCAAATTTGGGAGGAATATGGTTGTTAATGCTGCTGCTGAGTTCTGTTCACATTTACATTGGTGAAATATTATGTTATTTATGTTATTAAATACTTTACCACATTTTTTGCTTCAAAAAATTTCCCCCCATTTTTCTCCTCTAAAACCTAGGTGTGTCTTATGGTCCAAAAACACAGTTAAGTGTCACTGCTACTGTGAGGCCTTGTCCAGCTCCCCAAACTCTGTGAAGCCTTTCTATACATTGATCACACTATTTGCTGACTCTTCTTCCATCACTGTCACCAGCTCCAGAAGGCAGCGATGTGAAAGCAGCCATCTTCTTTCATCTGTGCATTGTCAACACACTATCTGGCACACTGCAGACATTCAATGACCATGGGCGACTGCTGATCTGATACTAAGGCACACTGGAGAGTGCTTCAGGAGTTAAGGTGCTGCCTCTGTGAACGCCAAGGAAGAACAGGTCTGTCTGGAGGACATACCACTACCTGCGACTTAAAGTATGACTGCAACTTAGAAAGTGCCAGGGCAAAGGGACAGTAACGGGAATCCCAGACAGGACCATGAAGATAGGGGTGGGAGGTGTGCAATGAACATTTCTTCTTCTACTAAGACAAATGTGGACTCAATGTCAAAAACAAGATTTGAAATCTATAGATTATGGTTTCAAATAAATACTTCGTGATTTTGTCTTAAAAGACATTTCAAAAAACAAAACAAAACCTAACCCGTTACAACTGGTTGGCTGGATCTCGTTAAGTGCCCCACCACCTTTTATAGGTGGGACTCAAAGCTCTTGCTCTTAGTTCATTAAAATAACATTCGAAGGAGACCAAGGTCACATGCTGAATCCTTACACCAGCTTATCAGCTTTTACTTGCTCCTAAGACCATTTTCTCACAAAGAGGTGTGAGGGACAATATGTCGCAGGTTGGCACAAATCTCTTACCTGTATCCACCAAACAACTCACTCCATATCTCCTAGCAGGAAAGGGACCTAAAAGGTTCCCATAGTACCCAAAGACCACATCTTACAGAGCTGCTCCAGGAGTGAGTCTCTGTCCCTTCTTTAGTTCAAGAACTACCCACAGAGCACCTAGCTGTATTTTAGCAGACAGTTCCTCAAAACTTTTCAGAATATCCAGAACCTGGCAATTCTCTGGTTCATCTGTGGGTGAATCCTCGAGAGCAACCAACTTCTGAACACTGACATAACAGAATTTATAATGTAGTTTTAATCACATGCAATTAAAAAACCAATACAGTATTAGAAAAATATATAGATATAAAAGGAATATAGAACCATAATGCTTTTCATTCAAAAACATCTACTTTGTATGCAAAATATAATAAAAAAGATTTAATATTTTGATCCTTGCCATCTGGGTTTTTCAAATTTAAGACTGCCATTATTCCCTTTGTGCCCACAAAACCAGTCAGTTAACTGGTAACTACCTGGATGGGATTTACCTTTGAATTGTGGAAACACACAATTGCTTACCTGGGGAGAAATAAACTGGGGAGGCACTTGCGCCCGGAGACTAGGAGAAGAATTTAGTGGCTGCACTGGTGTGTGCATACCTCTCGATTGTGCTGTGCTATTTCCAAACAAACCATGATTGCCACCCTGCAAACATACCAGCAACAGTAAGGCTTTTTGTTAATATAAGAAAATGCAAATAAGAAACAGTTCAGGTTTTCCATCCCTCAGAAGAGTCATATCCTGTGTTCCATGGAATCACAGAATTTTATACCTGAAAAGATCCTGATCTTGGAATGCTCAGGGAAAGTATTCAAATTCAATCACAGGCATATGATTACTACCCCCTGTAGCCTGAGTAACTCTATAAACCAAAAGGGTTAAATTTAGTCAAATATTAGAAGAGGTACTCATTGTTTTTGTAACTGAAAAATATAGGCAATAAGATTTTTTTCAACATTCTTTTTTAAGATTGGGTTTACCAAATTTATTCTCAAGCATTACAATTTGAGACCCATTTTGAGAGGCACCTGAGTAAAAATGCAGGCTTTTGAATAATGTCACCATAAAACAACATATGATATTAGCTCTTTGCATTGGTTAGTTCAATCGTAATTATCAGTGGCACCCGATTCTGAGCCCAGCTCCATAAGAATCCTACTCCAGATCTAAACGCCCTTCCTTGTCCTGGGTCTGCTTAGTCCCTTCTTTGTTAGATGAGGAAATCTGAATCAGTCACAGAGTGAGATTACAAGAATGGGAAAAAGAATAAAATCATTGCAGGGACACCAAACATACATTACTCACCTGTGATTTCTCATTAAAATGTTTGACTACTGGTCTAGTTAAAAACAAATTTAATCCCCTGATTTATGGAGGACCAATCCTGGAGTACTTTCTAGACTATTCCAATCAAAGAGCTATAGAAAGCGAGGCTCTATGATTGCCCTTCTTTCTACAAAGTCCTTCAGCAAAGACACCATATGCACCATAAGACACTTGACACGGTGTTCCCTCTGACTGAGGTAGTCTTCTACACCGCCTTTGCTTGGCCTCTTCAAGGTCCACCTCAGGGGTCATCCTCATCAAGAACGTTTTCCCCCAAACCTTCCTCATTTCACATTCAAATTAACTTAAGCCCACCTGTATGTTCTCAAAATACTTTAAAACTCTTTGATAACATCCATCATCAAATCATATTACAGTTATTTTCTGTTCTGTCTTTCCACCACCAGCTTAATACCTTTTTTGTATGCCCAGAGCTCAATAATGCCCTGGTCTGTGGGATAAGCACATTATTTGCAAACATCCACGACTTACCTTATTTTTGCTGTGTATAATGCGCTCCCATGTATAATGTGCACATACATTTTTGTGCACATTATACATGGAATTGTTATGCCCATTATTATACCTATGGTATGCAACCATTATACCCATGTATAACATGCATCCTTTTTTTTCTCTTCAAAAATCTGGGCAAAAAGTGTGCATTATACATGGCAAAATATGGCATGTGAAAACGTCCCACTGAACATCATCAGTGAGGACAGCTACACCAGTGCTTATACCAAGTTTATACAATGAACTCAAGGCACCACCATCATCTTACCCCTGGGATCGTGGTAATAAAGTATGTTAAAGAAGAATTTCGTAAGGGCACTGTTAGGTTCTAGAACACTAAAGACATTTTAATGGCTTAATGATTCAAAATAGATTAAGGGACCACTACAGGAAAATCAATAAACTTAAAAGCATTGAAAATAAAAGTGATTATGAACATAAAATAGAAATGGAAATAAAAAATCTATGTATATCTCAAAAGAAAAATCAAAGATCCATTATGAATTTTAAATTTCCCAAAGGATTGTTTAAACATGAAAAGAACTTTATTTCTAAAATCTCTAATATCTCTGCTTCTCCTGTCTTGCTTATCAAATTGTTACCCTAAGGTAAAATGCTCAGCTCTAACTTTTCTGTGATCATGGTGGTCAGCAGCTTAGATACTAGTCATTCCTAGGAAAATAGGAAACATTTATTTTGCTAAGAATATTCTGCAAAGTCAGAATGGTTGAGTAGCCTAAGGTGCTGTGTGTAGAATATTTTGTTCTCACACTGCACTATCAAAGCAACAATCTTGTTATTACATGTTTTTGAAAAAGATTTTACTTATTTTATTTTTAGAGAGAAGGGAAGAGAAGAAGAAAGAGAGGGAGAAAAACATCAATGTGTTGTTGCCTCTTACACACCCACTACTGGGGACCAGGGCTGCAACACCGGCATGTACCCTGCCTGACTGGGAACTGAACCTGGTGACCCTTTGGTTTGCAGGCTGGTGCTCAATACACTGAGCCACACCAGCCACTGCATTATTACATGTTAATTATTCATGAACTAGTCCTTGGATGGTAGGGTTTCTGGTAGTTAAAGTCTTTATCATATTCCATGTTTTTGCAAGTCCAAAACTGATTTATGAGGGTCATTCTAATCTTTCTTTTGGTAAGAAGTATTAAAAGAAATTGCTGTTTTTAGTTTCTGTAAAATCAAGCCTCCTTTCCTATTTCAAGTAGACAGATTCTACCCCACTTCCACCAAGGATTTCAGGTTTTCAGTGTTGAGTGTCTCTAGAGCCATACCAAACACTTTGATATATCTGATGTGGATAATACTATAGATAAGTCAACAGTGGTTTATCAAAAAGTACCTTCTCTATTTTTCTTCTTCTGCATTTTTTTATATGGAACCTTGGCTCCATAAGCTGGTCATTTTCTTGGCTCAGAGTAGCAATTTTGTACAAGGTATTCAGTGGCAATCATACAGCTTGACTCTTTTTTTCAAAAGTTACATTTACAAATTAGGAAAATGGTCCTTAAAAGGTTGTATATGTTAATGGTGGTTTATCTGGCTATTTCTAAAGCTTCCCTGTTATAGGTGAGGCTTTTATGATTACCTGAGTCCTAATAGTTATTGGTGAAATCTGTCACAACTACAGTGTTTAAATTAGAAAGATACATAAATTGAAGTTATCAAGCTGATTGAAATCTTCTGTGATTTGGAAAGAAAAACCTTAAAATTTAAGTCTGCTTGATAGATTAAAAAACGCTGTGAAAAAACCATGACCACATTTGGACAGAACGTGTGCATCAGCCTAGTTCATGATGGACTTTGCACAGCCAGTTTGGCTGGCGTGTTATGCTGAAGTGCATGTACTAACAACATTTGGTATCATGGGATCCTGGAAGCATGTTTATAATTACCATTAACCAAAAGTGTTTGAACGACTTTATATTTTCTATACCTCTACTCAAAACTAAAGAGCCTCCCTAAAACACTGATATAATTGGTTTCTTCCATATTTATATGAGTAATACATATTCATGTTCTCTGTGGAAACGTTAAGAGAAACAGTGAAATAAAAAGGAAGAAAACAAAAAGTTACCTGTAACTCCCAATCTAGAGATAACCAATCTGAACACATGAATACAATATATTTCACTCTAAAAAATGTGCTAAGACAATTAAAAAGTGTATGAAAAACCTACATACATACTGAGGACTATGGTGTAAGGGGTGTTTAAATCATTCTTTAATTTACATGTGAAAGTCATCATGAGGAAACAAAATGAATACAATGAAAAATTAAATGTCCTTCCCTGACATCCTGAGGTGCAAGTCACACTGACAAATGCATGCTCACAGAACACGACTAGGAAAATATCATTGTTGGAGTCACTGTCACAAAGGAACTGTCTCCGTGTTCCTGGTTTTCTCCACAAAAACTGTAAGAGCAATCCTGTGGAGCAACAGAGGCCTGCTGCATCCCGTCAGTCCTGCGAAAGTGAGTGGGCATCATCATGCCAGCTTTGCTTCTACAGCACGGCCCTTCCTTGGAGGACAGACAGATCAGATCATAGGAAAGGGGCTGCTCCAGGCTGAATGAAACACTGCCACATCTGAGCAGCATCCAGTCTTCTCAAAGCCTAGTTACCTAATAAAGTTACCTTCATCTGGGTAATTATTATATTTTTATATTTAAAGACAATAGATTTTAAGATTCTATAACCCTCAAATACTTAATATTACTAGTTTTGCTATTCTCCAGTTAGCTGTTTTAGCAAACTGAAAAGACCTTGCAAGTATTAGTACTTTACATTCATTCTAATGTTAAAAAAATGGCAGATATGTTGCTAAATTTGATGATTTAAGGTACCTATGAAGCCTCTTTAATATTTTCCTAAGGCAGTTATTAGTTAACGAGAGAGCAGGGAGCCTCATCCCCAAATGGGAACTTACGACCAAAAATGAGTAGACAAAAGAAACAGATTTAAAATAAAATCTATGTTGAGAAACATGAAGAGAGATGGGTTCTATGGGCTGAAAGATCTAAAACCTATATTTAATATCATTCTGTGCATTCAGTAATCAACAAATTTCCCAAGACAGACAAATGATGCAATAAACTGCAGACCAGGGCCAAGCAGTTAAAAATCTGAGAGGCCTCCTTACTTGTCTAGCAGCGAAGTTTTGGGGGTTGAGCCCTGTGCCGATTGCTCCAAGGCTGACGTTGGGTAGTGTGGAACCAGAGGGAGACAGCTTGTAGCTGGGAGAAGGGGAGAAGGGAGAGCAGGGAGCCTCATCCCCAAGGCACCCATCTTGATTGGAGAAAGGCAAAGTCAGCTGAAAAGTAGTAGTTAGCCAATCACAATGAGTGTTGGTTAGTGAAGCAACAGAATGTGAGAAGGGAAAAGAGAGAAAACACTAGGAATAAACAAGTTAGAGTGTATTAGCAATAAACCAGGAGAGAATTTGGATCTGATAATAATCATCACACTTTGCCCAAAGACACCATCTGTCATCCTCTTTGATATAGATTTTTCTTATCCTCTAAGTTAGTAATACATTCTGTCCATTGCACTAAGACAAAAATTACCACTTTATTTTTATGTATCTAATTTTGATTACTCTTTGTGGCTGCTGAAATAGAAGCCAGAGTAATCTTCCTGTGAATATACTGCTGCCTGGACTAGCATCAATGGTGTCAAGAATGTGTCAGATCTGAAAATTTTTATTTTAACTGCTTTCTGAAGGCCATGAACCCAGTAAGTTGGTACTCTGAATCAAAGAATAATCTCCATTAGAAATATGAAAATTCAAAACAAATGAGTATACATGACTTATTTAAATCAGGTAGCTGAGAATTTGAAATTATACCACCGTACTATATAGATCACTAGGGAAATAGAGAAAGGATCATAAAAAAACTCTCTTAGAAATAGCAAAGGAGAAAGTTTTGGGTTATCTTGACAGCTAAGAGGCAAGGCCTTAGGAGACACAGAATATTTGCACAAAATCTTGAAATTTAATTTGTAAATGCACAAAAAGTAGCAGAAAAAAGAATTCAAAATAAATTTTTCTCTAAAATTTCTTCTACATGTTTTGAGTGTATAGTTCCCCCCTCAAGGAAAGTTAGACAATTTCCCCCCTCCAAACTTCATGTACTTCCCCAAAACCTAGACCTTCTTCATAATACTCACATCACCTTCCTAAAGACAGATGGTTTAAGCTTCTGCCTAATCATCTGTTGACATCAACTGTTTTCAAGTTACCATTTAAATCAGGTGATGTTTATGTTTTGTTCATTAATTTAGCTCAGTAATTCTAGGCTTCCTCCTGGAATTAATTATCAAAAGACAAACAGAAACCAAAGTGGTTCTCATGAATTATTATCTTAAACAAAGGATTCAACTCACCTTCTCAAAATAAGGCCCACTATCTGTGGTTCCCATGTCTTTGGAATTAGGTGGACGGAACCCAGATCGATCCTTCCTTATGATATCATTAAAATCCCCGAGATTCATTGCTCGCTTGTCCACATCAAATTTCTTATCTGTAAGGCTCCCTGCAAGGTACCACAGAAGGAGTAAAAATTTCAAGAATCACTGTCTCCCTCATGACCAAGAGTGACCTGCCCCACTCTCCTCCCTGGGTGCTGAGTAGAACTCCAGAAGAGTTCTCAATGGTTCAGGCTGCCAGTGATCTTCCCTGGAACACATGTGGGTTCTTTTTCTTTTCAATTATTAAAAAGAAAAGAAAAAAAACCCAACATGTATCAGTTGTAGTTTGTTTTCTGTGGAAGACTGAAAGAGAATCTTGGGGCTAACCTGGTAAAAATCTGACTAAAAATAATTTTAGACTGGTTATTGATATGCTTGATGAGTATGTCCTGCTCATAAGTTCAAATGTCCTCTTGTTGCTATTATAGCATCTGTTAGAGATAAACGATTCAGGTTCTGAAACAGTTATTAGTAGTAAGAAGATCCAAGTTGCCCCCAAAATTTAGCACTTGAACAGAGGAGATGGTGTGCCACATTACCGGGACAATGCCATTTCCCAGGCACAATGATTATTTCCACTTTTCCTTCACAGCTCTATAAATTTGCTATTGTACACTGACATGATCAGTGCCTTAGGAAGCTAAGGTCTTAGTTATTCTCATATTTAAAGTACCACAGACCAAAGACTATGTCCTTATTATCCAGGACCGTGTTAATTTTTCTTGGCTTCAGGGTGAGCAGCAGTATGCTCTGAAGATCCCACAGAGGAAGGGCTGATCCTGCATCTGCTCCACTGGGAATGGGAGAGCTTGTCAATAATGAAACACCCCAGGGCAGAGAGGACTGGCAACCTGAGAGCTGAGTTCAGCAGGGCCACAGACAACATTTTTAAAAACATGAATTAGTTTCCAACATTTAAAAATCAGGATATAGATATACATCTGAATTTCTTCTGGCCTCTATTCAGAATCAGAAGATCTGGCAAAGCTGAGCCTGAGCTCCTCCAGAGCAACAACTGCTACGAGCTGAACAAGACTGGTTCCTTTAGGGGGTATGCATGCTCTCCACAGCTAACCAGGGTCTCCACGTCCCAATTTCTTACACCTGGCACACACCACTCATTTACCTTACTTTCTTGGCTCTTGCAGTCATTTGAGTTTTCAACCCCTACCTAGTGTCTGGCAACAGTACCTTTGACAGAATGAGTGTTCAATACTTATGTCTATTGAACTGCACCCATCCCAACTCAGACTGAGACAGAGATCCCAACAGGATGTCGTTAACAACAACATTCCATTCATTATTAGTGGAGTGATACACACCTACAGACAAATCCATTTTGCTGTTTGGATTATCTTCGGTTTGACTCTGAAAAGTAAAGAACAGGGAGGGAAAATTAAATGTTTCAATTAAATGTTTGAATCATAGAAGAGAAGGCATTATTGATGTAAGAATCACATCTTACTACTGACACTATACGAGGTCCTTTGGAATGAAGATGATAACATTGTTTCCTTGACCAGTATGGCTCAGTAGATTGGGCATCGGCCCGCAAAGTGAAAGGTTGCCAGTTTATTCCCAGTCGGGGCTCATACCTGGGTTGTGGGTTCAGTCCCTGGTTGGGGTGTATACTAGAGGCAACCATTTGATGTTTCACTCTCACATTGATGTTTCTGCACCCCTTTCTCCCCACTTGCCCTCTCTCTAAAAATAAATAAATAAAATCTTTTAAAAAAGATAGCATTTTTAATACAACTAATTTGATTGCTGCTGGTGCCTATATTCCTAAATTCAAATTTCACATAAAATTAGCTTCAGTAAATCTATGGCCAGAGCAATAGCTAAACAGCTGCTTGTAGAAATAAACCCCTGTCCTCAAGTTCCAGTCAGCTCAGGATCAAATTTCACAAGTGGCAGCCAAATGATGACAACTTCTTCTCGTGACTTGTCAAGTCATCCAATCTTGAAATGTGCAGCCAAGTCAAAGTCATCTGTCTTTTGGCAACCGGGGACAGGGTGTCCCCATAATGTTCCCAAGAGATTAAAAAAATTAGAAATCCTATAAGAATTCCCTATATAATTAATGACAAATAGTTTTTCTATCTTGCTGTTGTTGTCTTTTAAAAAATGATAATATTAAAACTGGTACACTAGTCAGAGAAAACTATATAAATTTTAAGGCCTATTTCTTCCCTAGCTATCTAAAGAAGAGGCTACAAGGACTATACATTTAAAAAAACATTAACTTTTAAATATTGGCGTGTTTCATTAAGAATAAAAGAACAGATAACAAATACTGTTTAATCTAAATCAGGAACATTTCTTAACCAGTTTCTAAATCTGTAATTTTGTACTGTATGTGGCAGTACATTAAAATTTGTACTAAAAGTAAAAGTTGGGATACATTATACATATGAAAAAATACAACTTACCAGCAATCCCATATTTGAAAACTGTTTGGCAAGAGGATTCATCCATGAATCACTGTTTCCTCCTTTTAGTGAGCACTACAGAAATGAAATATGTAACCTCAGAACCAAATAATTTATTTTCTTTTCAATTCACATTTGAGTTACATAAGTACTGATTGAAAATATAGAACTAAAAGTTTACCTTTTTGAATCCTAATTATTTCTCTTTAACTATTACTCTAAAAGAATAATAAACCTTAGTTATTTCTATGCTATTTTATTAGTTACACTGAACTAGAAGTAACTGGAAAAATATACAGCCTATATCAGATTTTCTAAATTATAATGTTTGCATGCTAGTACTTTCCCTTTTAGTAGCTCCTTGTACCTCAAGCCAGTTGGTATCAGGAGGAAAAAAAGATTGGTGCTACTGCACGCTATCTAGAAAGAAGCCTAATTAGACTGGTTATGATTTTCTGTGTGCATCCATGCAGTTCTTTCATCTGTTTGTTTCTCAGTATAAAATACATGGGTCCCCAATGGAAAAGCAGCCTCACTGATCTTACTGCAAAATAAGGCAGACATGTGTTTTTGTTTCTTTCTTAATAGGACAAGCTGATTTCTCTCCTGAACAAGACACTGATCACCAGCTTCATTTTTACTTCCAGGGAGAAAGCAGGTGGAACTGTGAGGGGGACTTGCTGGGGTAGGGGTGATGGGGCTTTGTGTCCTTATACATTCTGCAGTTGAAAAATCCGATGAGAAACTGAGCTGTTCTAAGACATGCAAAGTGAAAAGTTTACAACATAACCTGGGACAGGATGCAGATAAATCATTTAGTTGCTGCAGCAGGGTTATACACTGGCTTCATTTTATTGGGAGAAAGGTCTGGACCTTGGAATTTCCTGAATTAGATAAAAACGAGCCAGTCTGATTGCCTCTGGAGAAGCTACCTTACTTTAGTTTCTCTACATACTCATGGGGATTTACTCTGAGGACTTCCTTGGCTAGAAAACATAAGCATAAAACATTCATAGAAAGTGCCTTGAAAGCTTCCCAAGAATAATTATAATATGGATACTAAAAGAAAAAAGAAAGTCTCCTATCTTTGAAAATTCCATTTTACCCATAGCAACAGTTCTGTAGTCTGTGGTTTCAAAGACACCAGGAAGGAAAATGAGGGGTAAAGAGGAAGTAGTTTTTGTTACAAATAACCTCAAGGGACTCTAGCTGCCCTACTCCTTCCATTAAAAATTCTCAGTTCTGCCTTCTAAGAACAAATAAGCAAGCTCAAATATTTCTAAAGCAGACTACCTTCATTTGTTTCTTTCCTCCTTGTCCCCAGCTGGCTGAGTTGTGGGAGGAAGCACTTCCCTGAGAGCCGGCGGTGTTCCAGACTCCTCCATCATCCTCCTCTTCCCAGCTGGGATGGCGAGTTCCTGTCACTGGCCCGTCACTCTCCCCCCAGCCGTCTTGCATAGATTTGGAATCTTTAGGAAAAGAATGAATAAACTGTATGCAATAGCTATATAACAATAACCACAATAATCATTCCTTGTTAATATATAATGTAATTTGATCTATACATCTATATGACAAGGAAAACATTAATTATATTTTATTGTTTAAAAAGATTATTTATTTATTTTTAGAGAGGGAAAAGGAGGGAAAAAGAGAGGGAGAGTAACATCAATGTACAGTTGCCTCTCGTGTGCCCTCTACTGGGGACCTGGCCTGCAACCCAGGCACGTGCCCTAGACTGGGAATTGAACCAGTGACCCTTTGGTGCAGGCTGGCACTCAATCCACTGACCCACACCGTCCAGGGCTATTATTCATATTTCAGAGTCCATGAAATGGAAATCCATAAAAGTTCAATGATAAAGAGTAAGTTAAGAAACCACAGAATTAAGACCTCCTGACTTCTGGTTCAATGATGTTCCTCTCCTACAAAGTTGATAGAAATTCCAAAATTGAAAAGAACCTATCACTACTTAAAAGAAAGTTCCCATTTAAATAAAGAAAAATCTGTTCTGAAGGATCATGCTTTACCTTCCTAAAAGTACGTTGTGTGACTTATAATGGACACTTCAAATACGAGGTATGATAACAAATACCTGTCTACCTTGTTGGGGTAAAATTAAATAAAGAACATGAAAAAGGGAAGAAAAAAATTTTGTTAGATTTTTGAATATCAATATTATGGTGAAAGAGAAATTCAAAGATAACCATAAAAATCTGAAAGTTATTAATTTATATACTTAAAATGTGTTAAATACTAAGAAAGATCCTAGGCAAAGACAATGTATAAGCACTGGTCTTATACTGTAAGCAGTGGATTTTAAAGAACAGGTGGAGGAAACTGTTAGAGAATGGGGGAGGAAAGAAGGAAGGAAAGAAGGACAGAGACCACAGATGAGGGCTCTGATGTTCAACAAAGTAGAATGTCAGTATCCAGCTCTACCAACACCCTCTTCTCAACATAGATCTGAATTTGGAGATTGGGATAAATCCTTAACTTACTTCTAAAAATACTATATGGAACTGAAGGGTACATTTTGTGGTAGTAAGACCCTATAAAACGATGGAAGAAGGGAAAATGGGCTATCTCGCCTAGAGACCGCCATCCACATCTTCACTTTACCAAATGACAGAACATTTATGGAACAGGTAGTTATTTGATTTACATAGCTTCAGAGGAAGAGTCTAAAGTAAAAACAGTGACTCTTTCCTTGAATGATGTTGCCACTCCCTGTGACCAGGCCTATGACAGCCATGAGGGCACCCATGAAGTACACAGAGCACAAGGAGGTTGGTTTCTTCTAACTGTAGTACCCCCACCCACCGCAGGGCCCAAGGGAACCTTATGGACCGGACCCTCTATGGGGTTTATCCAGCCTTACACGAAAGGCTTTTTGACTGAACAGCAAGAGGCAGGGCTTGGAAGCTATTCTCCCTGCTACTGGAAATGCTACTGATAACCAGGTTAGTTTCTTCCACATATGAGATTATTTATGATTATGTAAGCATAGGTCTTATACCACTCTCTGACAAGCAACAGGAATTAAAAGCCCAACATAAATATCATACTGACCTCTTTATAAAAACAAAGACATCCAAAATAAAAAAGATAACTTATTCGCAGGCATAGATATCTGTATGTAGTCTAGAGAAAATAACAGGTTACCTAACAACCAGCATCAGTAGATAGGCTGGGATGACCAAAGCCTCTTCCTCTGAGTATTACACATTCAGAATACCCAGAGAAAGAGTAGCTACAGCTATGATACAGATGATCCTGAAGAGTAGAAAGCATTTTTAATACCTAGAGAAAAATGAGGTTTTTAAAAATGATTTTATTTATTTATTTTTAGAGAGAGTGAAAGGCAGGGAAAGAAACATCAATGTGAGAGAAACATTGATTGGTTGGTCTCTCACATGCACCCCCAACAAAACCTGCAATCCAGGCATGTGCCCTGACCAGGAATCAAACTGGCGACCTTTTTACTTTGCGGACAATGTTCAACCAAGTGAGCCACACCAGCCAGGGCAAAAGTGAGTTTTTATGATGAAAGAAAGGTGATGCGGAGGTTGGGAAAGACATAAAAATCCTGAAACTACTGCTACAGTAGCCCTTTGTGCCAAGAGTCTCTTCATGTCTTCCAACAGTTTTTTTTGGATCTATTTAATAGTCTCCAGGATGGTTGTTCTCAATACTACCAATTTTACAATGAAAATGAAACCTTTTATAAAGCTATTTCTATGAAGTTGAAGAGATACCTGATTTAAAAAATGCAGTCAGGTTATATATAGAATATACCTAAGATCACAGTCCTTCATGTAGCACTGTAAGAGTCCTAAATATTGTAAAATAAAGTTGACAATGGAATTTTTAAATTTGTGTTCAAATTTTGAACATTCAGTATGACCACATTTCTAAATTAAAAGACAATTCTTAAGTCTACAATGTAGTAGAAAAGGGATGTTGGAATACTTTTTAGGAAAATTACAAACGTGAAAACAGGCATTTGAAATTGAAATTTTCATCTGAGGAACATCCACTGAGACATTGGAAGGCACTGGTTTACAAAGTTTTGCAAATTACTGTGACTACATATTGCCAGGTGGATTAAGGATAGCTTAGATTTTTAATGACTAAGAATTTAAGTACTATGTGCTTCGTTTAAAAAATTCAAATGAAGGAGACCCTTCAGGTTCAAGAAACCTTAAATGTTCCTATGCGCGTGAATATATGGGAAGAGAGACAAAGGGAAACTTGTGACTTTCAGTTCACTGTTAACCATTTTAACATTTGCCATTCAAGTCACCACCATTTGTTACTAACCATTTATTAAAGGTTCAAGGTCCAGAACGTTGTAACAAGTTTAAACACTAAACAGCCCCCTAAAAATGTCTGACCCCCAAATTAACAGAGAACCACTCAAAAGTAACACTGTATACTTACTAGGTTTCATGGCATTTGGAGTGTTGGAAGGTGCATTCCCCCAGCCTGTGGTCGATGCTCCTGTGTCTTCCATTTCACCCCACCCAGGACTGCTTTCATTTGGCTCACCCCAAGCTGAAGTACCATTATCAGGAGCAGGTGGTGTGCTTTTGCTCCAGACTGTAAAGGCAGGAAATGTCTCTAAGAATGATGTATTGAATGCAAAATGATAATATCCAGTGGGGGTGAAGGGGGAACAAACAGGCACTCTGAGAAATATAGGTTCCACCTTCACAGAGGGCATTTGGCATTATCACTTTTGGCCCAGTAATTCCACTGCCAGGAAATTATACCATAGTTAAACTTATAAGTAAATGAAATTACATATATAACAATGTCCACTGCATCACTGTAAAAACACGCTTGGAAGCAACCTAAATATCTATCAAAGAGGGACTGGTTAGACCAATTGTGGATCACCCATAAAATAAATACTATATACGCAATTAAAAGACAACTGTACGTGGTAATATGGAAAGTTTTTATGTAAAATGAAAAAAGCAAGGTGAGGAAGTACATATACTTATTTGGCTGTGCATAATGAGCACCAACCTTGTTGTGCGTATCATGCGTGGAATTATGCAATTATTATACCCATGAATAATGTGTATCCCTAATTTCCCTAAAAATTTGGGCAAAAAAATGTGCATTACACAAGGCAAAATATAGTACTATAATCTCTTCTGTGTAAAATGATTAAACACTAGATACATTTTGATATAGACATGAACAAAAATGTTTGAACAAGACACAAAATTCTAAGAGATTACCAGTGGGGAGAGAGACCCTAGGGGCTAAGATTCTTTTATCACCTTTTGCTTTTCTGTACAGTTGGAAGGCTTTTACTCTACAGTCATCCCTCAGTACATGGGGGAACTGGTTCCAGGACCAGAATCCATGGATGCACTAGTTCTTTACGTGGAATGGAGTAGTATCTGTATATAACTTAATGCACATCCTCCAATATTCTTTAAATCATTTTTGGATTAGTTTTAATACTAATACAATACAGACACTATGTAAATAGTTGTTATATTGTACTGTTCAGGGAATAATGGCAACAAAAATGTCTGTACATGTTCAGTACTGTTGCAACTATCACAGGCCTCACTATAGAGTATAATAATGTAATTCTGAGTTTTTGGTTTTTTCCAAATAATTCTGATCTGTGATTGGGGAGTGGAAAGTTGAATATTGTGATTAATTTTAACTAAGGAAAGAAAAAACACTTAAGTGGTGTATCTCCTTAGTTTGTTGATATATGCTTTATGGGGACATTCAAGTTCACAGTTGTGCTAGTTGATATTACCAGCACTACTTTTAATTTACTGGGTTTGGTGTTTCCCATTTGAATAAAGCGGGAAGAAATTTAAATTCTAGACAGCTGATTATCATTAAATAACAGTATCATACCAAGTACTCTACTTTCAAAGGTGATCATAATAATTATCTGGAAAGTGACCCACACGTTCCAGATCCCAGCTTTGCTAGTGTTCTGACAGCCTCTGTAAGAACAAAACACAATACTTCCCTTCCCTGGGAAAAAAGGAACATAGAGGATGTGGCCATGGGTAGAAAGAGAATGGAAATCAGCTCTATTCCTGCTACTATTTTAATTCTTTATTTTTAAATCTAGAGCATAGTTTGTTTACCCAGATACAAGTCTTCCAGATTTCGCAGACCAATACAATTACAAAACAGTAATTTTGGGAGACTAACACAGGGATACCAACTTCTCCTTTGGCCAAGAAAGAACATTAAAAAATACCACCAGGATCTGTTATCACTATCATTTTATAAAAAGAGTGTACTGTTAATGCAGGAAAGATTCCCAGAACACAGCTAAGTTGAATAAATGCAGCTTAATAAAAATGCCTTGGTTTAGGATTCGTTTTCATCAAAACCTGCAAGAAAAGCCACTGCCTACCTGATGCTGATTTACCGGTCATCGGGGTAGGCAGGTTTGGTTCTCGAGGTGCTGGGCCCCCTTGGGAATTCTTATCCCACAGATTCACATTCTTGTAGTTATAACTGTTGGGGTCTCCCCATGCTGAAGTGCCATCATCAATGTCCATTTTCCGACTAATTGACTGTGGGGATGGTTCTTCCCAACCACTGGGTTCCTCATCCTTAGGGGTTACTGGCTGCGGCCCGCTGCTCCAGTTGGAATTGGAAGGTCGGCTGTTGCCTGGAGGTTGTTGGGGAGGGCCTCCCCATGAACCAGAAGCCTCTGGTGGTGGTGGTGGCTGCTGGGGCTGCTGCTGCTGTTGGTGCTGTTTATTCCAGGAACTGGGCTGTCTGCCTGTCTCAGTCCATGCTGGAGATCTTTTGCAATCTTCCCATCCACCTTTGGAAGCTAGGCTTGTATTCCCACTGCTCCCCCAAGTTCCAATTTCATTCTGCCCTCCTTCACCCCACCCAGACACAGGTTTACTTGCAGAACTTTCCCAATTGCTGTTTTTTGCTTGATCAACTTCTTCTCCCCAACCATTCTTTCCAGAAGTCCATCCTTGATTGGGCTGGCGTCCACCTCCCCACCCCTGATCCTTGCTGGAATTCTCATTCCAAGAGGAAGAAGTCTTTTCATCTGGTCGTCCTCCTCCCCAGTTGGAAGAGTTGTTGTTCTTATAGTCATTCCAGCCTCCTGTGTTCTTGGGTTCTTTCCACTCCGTAGAGGCTGAGAGCTCCCCCCATCCAGACTTCATTTGATTGCTTTGGCTGGGTGCGTCTCCCCAGCCCCCTGAGTTCTTGGTCTGTGTGGCAGCGCTCTCCCACCCCTCAGTTCCTTTGTCAGATTTCCCCTCAGGCCTTGGCACCTCTTCAATATCCCACACTGTGTCCTGCTTAATTTGAGTTTGGCCCCAGCCAGTGTTTGAGAGCACCCTGGGGTCCAAATCAGTTCGGCTCAAAAGAGTCTGCAAGACAGCCTGACAATCAGGATGTGTGGGCCTGTATGACCGACGGCCAGAATTATGACTGTCACTACTTCCTGCTTTGTGGTTGCTTCCAGTGCTTTGACCTCCAACTTCACTTCCTGTGGAGCTGGAAGATCTTCCCCAACAGGGAGCCTGGGCATTGCCTTGGTTTTCAGGGAGGGGGTGGCCCTTTTGATTGTCCCATGCTCCAGTGCTAGAATTTGGTTGGTTTGGACCACTCCATTCTCCAATTTTTAATTCATCAGACCCAGTCGGCTGTTTCCATTCTCCCTGAGAGACCCCAGATGTCATTTTGTTCCCTTCACCCCATTTGTTGTCGTTAGAGTCCTGAGGGCCAAAGTTCCAGGACCCACCCGTAGACCTGTTATTATTGTCCCAAGAGTCATTTTTTGACCCACTTGACTTCTGAACAGAAGCTCCTTTCCAGGAGTCCTCTCTATCCTTTCCATTGTTCCCACTGTTTCCAGAATTGCTTTGTCCAGAGGCTGTGTCAGTTCCAGAAGGCCCCCTAGCTGCACCCCACGATCCAACACTCCCACTCTTTCGATCTCCAGTGCTTTGTGAAGGGGCATCAGTGCTCCTGGAGGCATTCCCCAAGCCCATTCCAAAGGGCATTCCCTTATTCTCCATGGGGTTTGGTGAACTTAAGTTCAAGGAGTTAGTGTTTCCATTTTTTGGTCCATCAGTGTTATGAATTTGAGCCTGTTCTCTGCCAGAGACAACAAAATTAACACCCGCATTTTCCATCTTTGACTGCTGTTCCCTGGATGCCTGACCTACTGTGCTAACCTGTGCACTGGAATTACTAGTATCTGTCTCCAATGCCCCTTTCCTAGAATTTCCTTCTTGTACCAGTGCTGGCCAGGCAGATGGGTTGCTATTTGGGTTAAAGTTGCTGAAGCCAGAGCCAGGTCCAATTCTATCCTGACCACTTACATTCCTCCAATTTCCAAGTCCATTGTTGTTCTCTGCAGTCGAGTTGGAAGATTGAACAGATTTAGCCTTAGGGTCAGATTTCCAGACCCCAAGATTACATTCGTTCCCAGGACTTGCAGACTGGCACTGGCTCCCTTTTCCTTTGTTACTAGTGGTGCTTCCTGGCAGAGTGCTCTTCTCAGAGCCAGGGTTCGAGGCACTGTTGTTATCGGTGGTGTTTTCGGAAGAAGACTCAGTGTCTTTGCTGGCAATACAAGGCCACTCTTCCATGTCAGACCCGTCTACAATCACCTTGTCCCAGATGTGAATTGGGTTGGGGGAGGCGCCGTTGTTGGAGGAGGCTCCCGGGCCCCAAGTGGAATTTGCATAATTTGAAGCAGCAGCACCTCCAAGGGTTGACTCTGGGAAAGAGATTGTCTTATCAGTCACAGATACAAATGCACAATCGATTAACATCTCAAGCTGAAACTATCCTCAAAAGAACTCATCATATTTCTCCACAAGCTAACATTCTACAACTTGCACCTTCTCATTCAGGCATCATTCCCCATCAGCACTTACTGTTATTTCCTCCTGAATTCATACATTTAAACTTGCCCATTTTTCTGGGCCTAGTTCAAGTGCCACTTTTTCTGTGAAGTTTTTTTTTAGCTTATCACCAGAAAATAGTCTTTCCCTGTCTAGAACCATTTTGCTCAGTGCTGGAGTACTTTGTTTATGTCTTCCCTCCCCTGTGTTAGAGCCTTCAAGGCAGAGACCCTATTTTGCTAACATTTGAATTCCACAGGTCTAGTGCACTGCTGCTCAGTGAGCATCAGCTGAATATGAATGCCCACTCAGATGGATGCCAGGGGCAGACAAGCACAGATCAGTCTGTAACTGATCTGATGGAACTTAATCTGATGAACCAGTTTGGCTCAGCACATATTCTGGTGGAATTTACTACATTTGGCAGGGGAAAAAAAAGAGACATGACTTAAACCCAATTATTTCTTCTGAACTTACTTAGCTCCTTTATCCAAGCAGCTTAATATCAAATGAAAGAAAGTTGAAAAAAAATTGAAAAAAAAGTTGAAAAAAAATTACATAAAGCCATATAAAAGTAAGAAAGCACAGAATCTCAAATTCTTGAGATCTAGGGGCCTCCTTGGTTTTAAGAATGTGAACGGGAGATTCTGGCTCACACTGGACCCATGTTGACATCCGGGCCTGGATCGACTGGGTTGCAGAAATGTCTGACACAACTGCCCCTCATACACTTCCTTTTCTATCTGGTTACAGGGGGCCAGGAGGCCTTTCGCTGCTGGCTTTGGGCCTGGCCTGATGGTCGCCACAGGGGAAGCCTTGTGCACAGGGCTTTCACTGCATGAAGCCTATGTCACACCAGGTTTCTTTTCACCCTTACTCTGCACATGAGACAGTGAAAGAATTTGCCAGGCAATTCTGTGTTCAGACTTACTAGAATAAAGAATCTTGTTGTTAACAACCACAGTTCATTGTCCTTGCCAGTGCTTAATGGTGCTCAAGCTTTGAATTTTAATATAGTCTCAGAAAAACATTTTAAGAGATAGTTGAAATCTGCTAATGAGCTAAAAAAAAGTTATTTGGAAGTTCTTAGCTATAAACTGATTTAGCATTCACCCTTTGGAAAAAATCTCCAAACTTCTAGAACTCTTTAGCCAACAATCCTTGTATCTACATATAGTTCTCAATAATGCCCACAAGCCAAGGCCTGCTAAAGAAATACTGCTGCAAAAAAAAAGCTAATAAAATGTAGAATGATATTATTTGGTATCCTACTAAGATTCTATAGAGTAATCTAAGAGACCATTCTCTCTACCTGCTGAACATTCTGGGAGCATAAACATGAGCATCTAAGATTCAGAACACACCCTTGCACTAATCTCACTTCTAGTCATACTTGGAACATACACACTTGTGGCAACAGTTGGAACTATGGAAGGCTTAAATTTGTAATGCTCTTGTCTGAGAAGGAAAAAAAAAGCTCCAAAGAGCAATGACAGACAGTAGCTAAGTCAGCCTCTTACGCCAAGAGCACACACTCACTGGATGCAAAAGCCCAGTTTCGGAAGAGAAATGCTGATACACAACTTGTACTGGGATTCTCTCCCATCATTTGAATAGCCTCAGTAGTCTACATGATTAATGTTTTCTGTGAACTTTATACCAGGCAATACAACAGTGCTATCCCTCATCCCTCTCTGAAGCTGCCATGAATTCAAGCCACCGACACCGATTCCTCACCTGGTGCAGTCCCACTCTCACTCTGCAGCAGCGTTCCTGTCACTTGTGCGTTGTTTGGGTTTGCTCCAGGTGCTGTGGAGGGAGGAGGCCCTGCCCCACCCCCGAGGAGCATGCAGGAGGGTGGAGGGGGCTGCCCACGTTTTAGTAACACTTTGTGGTCCTGCTGGCAACGGAATCGCGGCGGCACCTCCCGAGGCATGTAGCGGGCGGCGCTTGGCGGTTGTCCGTTCGGCACTGCCACCCTTTTGGCATTGTTGCCACCATTGACTGGTGGCGATGGAGAGCTGCCAATTGGGCTGGCGGCCGTTGGTTGGCTTAAACTTGGTTTCGTCACTTCGGGCACTGGAAGAGAGAGATTGGGAAACAACCTTTGAAATCGAATACCTTTGAAATCAAATACATTTTTACGACTTTTTACATGGAACTGATTGCAATAAGACAACCCTTCTTTCATCCTATTCCTGATGGCCATGGCCTTTCCAAATCTCCAGCATCTTTGGTTTATTGAAGGGTGGAGGTGGGGGATGATGATGACAAGGATTTGAAGACAGCAGTACCATGGAACTCCATTCCTTTGACTCAGGGGGAGAGGGAAGTAATCCTTCTTCACTCCCCTAAATCAACAGGGAATTCCCTGAAGGGCTGTCTTGAAGGTCTAAGGGTACATACGGTCCCCAGTCATAGTCCTTTGTAAAGTTCAAGGCTCTCAGCCCAAAGGCCCTGTCCTGTCATCCTCATTCTTGAAGGCCTACCTCTGAGAAACTTTTCTGGAAGTCCCTGGACTAGGGAGGCTCAGCATGCTCCACTTATGCTCCTGCAACACGCCGTCCATTGTACTTTACCACTGAATTTACCACGTTATACTGAAGTTCTCCCTTTATAAGCCTCTCTCCCTCACCTGCAAAGGCTGAGACCCATCCTTAGTTTTTTTTCTTAAGGCCACAGGGAACCTCAACCTAGAGAATCACAGAATTACCAAATGAACTTGTTGGTTACTACAGCCACCTAAACTCAGAGACTGTTGCCTGGCACTGTGTGTAAATATTAGAAACATATTAAAGCTTTTTGTTCCCCCCATCCCCATTTTAAGTGTATCTTGCATTTTTTGAAACTCTTTATTTAAAATAAAAAATTTAAAATGTAGATACTTTCCCTATTTAACAGTAATTTAATGTTTTTGCTTACTTTTAAAAATGACAAAAGGAAGTGTGAGGATGTGCTGGGCGACTGTGAAGCTACATACACTCTGCAGGACCCTTTGGCTTAACTCAACAGAGGTCATTCTTCTGGATCTGCACCTCCTGTGTTTCATCCTACCAAAAAACTGCCACTCTTCCTAAAAAAATATGCCTACCAAATAGAGGCTGACAGTAACACAGAAACCATCACTGAGCCTGATAGTTCAAATGACTCTAAGGTCAAAATCCCTGACATCCAGGGTAATGTTAGGGCCAGCTCTGGTGGCAATACCATTCTGACTACTGAAATGATGCTGAGCCACTTGGTCGAGCACTAAACAGGCTCCTTTATGAGGAGGGAGATACATCATCAGAAATCGGGGGCCCAATCTACATCCACTGGACACTGGTGAGTACTCTGAGTAACAGGAGAAATGAGCATCTGCCTAAAGTAACTTCAGGGCAACCTTTGGGTTTAACCATCAGGAGGCTGTATCCCAGTAAGGAAAAGAGGTCAGAGGACCCATAATCTGATGAGCAGAAGAAACACAGGACTTGAGAAAATAAATTGGTCATTGTCTGATATTTTTTAAAAATACTTTTTTATTTTTAGAGAGAGGGGAAGGGAGAAAGAAAGAGAGAAACAGTGATGTGCAAGAGCTATATCCATCAGTTGCCTCTCTCATGCCCTCATCTGGGGACGTGGCCTGCAACCCACGCATGTGCCCTGACAGGGAATCAAACTGGCGATCTTTCATTTCATAGGCAGGCACTCAATCCACTGAGCCACACCAGCCTGGGCCATTGTCTAATATTTTTAACCCAGTACACTCTGCATAAGCTATAATAGGCAATGGATAAATAACTGATAAATTGATGAATAAAGATGAGTTATTTAACAATCCATTTTCTATCTGTGTCTGGAAAACTTTATAGCACGTGGCATTCTCAATCCCCTTTCCTCATCATGAGAATAAACAAGAACCTGGCAAGGGCTGGAGGGATTCTTTGCAAGTGGTTTTTAGGATGGCAGGGGCTATGTTTCTGTGAAGCTGCTCTTCTATAAAAAGGGCTACGGTCTTCACTCCAAGTTAACTAGGCCTGTTACATGCTTTGACTCATTTACCTAAAATAGAGTAAGACACAGTAAGACCAGCTTACTGGACTGAGGTCTGAACACAGTTCAACTGATTCTACACCACTCACAGCACAACCTAAGAAATCTGCTGGGTATCACACACGGGGCAAGACACCCTGCTAATGCTCCTTGAGATATTTTGTCACTATCACATCTGAGACAGAGGGGATCATAAATCATTCCTTTACTCCCCCAAACCATTTATTTACTCTAAGGATTGAATCTTTTCCCCTTTCCTGTTGCCTTAGTTACCTTACAGTATTCTCATCTCACAGTTTGAACCTCTAATTGCCTCTATTTCTGAAATATTTGAGGCTTTGCTAGCCATATAAGCTTTGTCCTGATGACTCATCTAGCAACATTGCTCCTGACCAGGTTCAAATCCTCATTACTTCTCATCTGGGCCACCTACCTGAGCCACATGTCGTGTAATACCTCATATTCATTCTGTCTCCAGAGAAAACCACTTCCATCTCTAACAAATGGCTCCCACCACAGAGTTAGAACACAGAGGTGTCTCTACAAGGTATGAGGACTACTGCAAGTAATTTAGTTTATAAATTATTTACTTGAGAAAAAATGTTCACCTCAAATATTAATAATTAGACTAGATTCAAAATTGATCCCAACCATCAATATGCACTCACGGTAATATGCCTCTGGAGGAGGCTCAAAAGACAGAGCTGTGGCCAGTGCACCGCAATGGTCCGTCACCCCAGGTGTGCTGATGGGAAGGTGCTGTCCCCTAGTTGTGTCCCAGGGGGGCAAAGGTTATGAATTACAGCTTTGGACAATAATATCTAATTTTAAAAAATTTATATTGAGCTGGAAATGTTTCTCTGTTTCTTTCACTCACCATTGGTACTTCTGGGGTGAGAATATGTCTTCAAATCTTTGAAGTCAGTTACTTTACCCACCCCAGGTGGGAAGCCTTGGTTCGTATTTCTTAACCCATCTGGCCCAAATGCCACACAGTCCACAGAGGTTTATCTCTGCTCTTTCTATAGTGTGGTGCCCATTTCAGGAACTGCACATCCCTTTCTAAATACTGTATTTTTTTCTAATGCAGCTAAGGTCAGCTTAGTTATTATAATATCATTTCACACGGATACCTCCCATTAAGACAACCATCACCTGAATAACTTTTTTTTATCAGAAGAATTCCAGTTTATTAATTCTTATGTGCTACATTATAAATGGTATTGTGGACGAAAATGAGGTGAATCGAGCTGTAGCACTAAAATAAGGTTCAGATCTTTTAAACCCTTTCCCCTACGTTATACGACACACAATGGCATAACGGAGAGAACGCTGATTTAGGGTTAGGGAGTTTGTGTTCTTCTGCCAGGTATGCCAATAATCAGGCTGCCAACACATCTCTGGGTCTTAGCCCTTATTTATCCATTCAAGATCTATTACACTTAACTACTATTGTGTCGGGCACCATGTTATAAAAAGGCTTAAACCATATGATCTCTAAAGGTGTTTTCATCACTCTGACATTCTAAGGCAAAGGCTCTTGGATTCTATCTCTTAGACATCTCTTCACTTAGTTTCTTTTCTTCCTATTTCCACCATGTGAGGACAGGAGCTTACCATCTATTGTATACTTTTCTGCAACAGCCTCTTAGCTTGTCTTCCTGATGTCATAGTAGAAAAGACTAGGGAAGGAGGACAGTGGAGGATATGGCATAAATCGATGATGCCATGGGACTACAGGGTTCCCTAGTCTCACCTCATTTTGACCTCTAGGAGTACACAGGATTGTTAATAAACCCCATTCCTGGCCAGGACTGGCTGAGGAACCAGGAGTGTGTCAAGGACATCAGTGCCAGTGACTGTGAAGCACTGGGTACTACTGCCTTAGACCTTGCTTCCCTGTCAATTCATCTTCCGTACCATACTCTTTGATGTTCTTTCTATTTAATGTCCTTCGGTGCCACTCACAGAGAGGAAATTGAGTCAAAATTCTCTAACACAGCAGAGAAGGCTCTCAGTCTACATCTTCAGCATCTCCCGCTTCTCTGCAACCTACTCTGCCTCAGCTGGTCTAAGCTCTGGGCCATGCCCTACACATGCTATGTTCTTGACAGCTTCCTGCCTCTCCTCTTTCTTTGTCTCCATTAACATACTAAAGTTCCCATTAAAGTCACCCTTTGAGGCCAGCTTCAAGTTTTTAACCATCTTTCTGACCACCTCCTATTGCTGAGTGTTACTTACTCCTTCCCGTGTGCTGCTCTTCCTGACAGCTTAATCCTTCAGTCCACTGAACCACATTAACAGCACCAGGAATTTCTCGGACCACACTGACTACCATTTTAATATCCTGAATATTTATCTGGCATTTACAAATTCCCCCTCTTTAATCCTTACGAAATCCCTATGATACAGGCATTGTTATCTGTACTTTATATGTATGGAAACTTAGCCAAAGAGAAGTTAAATAACTTCTCTAAAGTCACATTGGTAATTAGGTGAGCTGAATAGCTTTTTAACAAGGCTAAATTGCTATGTCCAAATTCCTCCATTACATAGTCTATCTTTTAAATTCCAATCTTATCCTTCATCCCTGTTAAATCTGATTTATTACATCAATCCCACAAACTCAACTCTAATACCCAACAAAGTGTCTACCTGAGGTGCTTTTTATTATTTGTTACCTGGGCAGCAGGACCAACTGTAGTCCATGCCTTCATATAACCTCCAATTGAATTCCCTGTCCTGTTCTCTCCAGAATTTCCACTTAAAAAAAATGATGGAAGAATAGTTTTGAAAAGGTTCAGTTCAAAATCATGGCCCATGTACTTTCAAAAAGTATTGCCTTTTCTAATCTTTTTGCTTTGTAAAAAAAATGTAAGACCACTACAAATACTACCATGAGTACTTTTTATTTGTCATTGCTGCTCTTCAGTGCCTGCAACCAACCAACCTTAATTACTCTACTTATCAAGTGCATGCAGGCTGAGTAAGCAAGGGTGTAAAATCTAAAACAAAAGGTTCTGATAACTTAAGAGGAAAAAAAGTAAAACAATTTACCTTTGGTTTTTTGTTCCGTGACCTGAAAAATAAATGAACAGATATGAGTAAATGAGATTTGCTAATTCAGTATTACAAGACTACTTTAATTCTGATAACTCAAGTAACCAGCTCTCAGATACACAGTAATAGTTAAAATCCTGAAAGAGAAAGGTGGGACATCCTTTTAAAGACAATGGTCATCATAACTTACATGACTGTCATTATGAAATATACAAAAAATTAAAAACAAAAAGCATTCTGCTCTTGTTAAATGATCACGTCCTTGTACCAGGAATACTCTTTTGTGAATTTGATTGTTATGACTACAGAAAAACAAATGGATGTGGCCCAGAAACTAATTAGCTACAGAGACAAAAAGACTCCCGAGTATGGACTCAAACACCTGATCTCAAACCTAGAAAGCAAAAGTTCAGAGGCCCATCACAGGAGGCATCAGAGGTCATAGTAGAAGGGCAGGATTCCGAACCAAGCTGTGCCACTTCCTGGCTGTGTGATCTGAGTTTTCTATTTATCTGCTGACTGGGGATAATAATAGCATCTCCCTGCAAAGGGTTGTTGTAAAAATTAAATAAATATCCTATGCCAAATGCTCAGTAAAGGTTTGCTATTTTTTTTAAATCCTCACCTGAGGATATTTTCATTGACTTTAGAGCAAGAAGAAGGCAGAGAGAGAAAGGGGAGGAAGAAAGAGAAACATCCACGTTTGAGAGAAACATGGATCGGATGCCTCTAGCACACACCCCAACCAGGGATCCAATCTGCAACCTAGGTTGTGTGCCCTGGCCCAGGATTGAACCTGTAGCTTTTGGTGTACAGGACAACACTCCAACCAACTAGGCCACCTGGCCAGGGAAATGTTTGCTATTTCTATTAAAGTTTATATAAAACAACATGAAATAAGAAAAAGAGTAAAATATGCTAATTTTGCATAAACAAATTTTGCTTTGTTAAAAGTATTTCCTTATGTAGTAACTAATGTATCTATGAAAATGATTAACCTAGAAGGTTGGACAGGCTGAATATAATAATGGGTTTTTAGAAAGTTTGGAAATGATAATTAGGAGACTCATAGAAAACTGTTTCTGCTAATAAGAAGAGAAAATAAAGGAGGGCACCTAATCATACCTGCTCTTTGGGCATGCATTAGAAAATATCCAAAAGACAATGCTCAAGAAGAAAAAAAAAAACCTCAGAATTCCAACAGGGGTTATATTATATATTACATTAATAAGATCATAGGTAATTTTGAGCCCTTTTCATAATTTTCATCTTCCACAGCATTTTCATACTGGTTCTCTGACTTTTATAACAAAAATATTCCTATAGCAAAGAAGAGGTTTGATTGATTGTGCTAGTGACATACTAAGTTACTGCTGTGAGTGTTCATAAAAACATGCTCACCTTTGGAGGGTCATGTCCTGTAGCTAACCAGCCCATTTTACAATGGATTCCAGTACACTAGTGTCAGACGCTGAATCTGAATTAAACAATCTACTCGTGTGACCTCCTGGAGTGTTTCTTACATCCTTGCATTAAAAGACAAGCTAATTCTACTGTACTGAATGTCTGGTAGTCAGTGTTTCCCAGTACTAACTGTTACAGAGCTCAATTCAACTGTATACTTCTTGTATAGTCCCACTTATCCAAGAACCAATGGATTTGTATCCACATACCAATTCCTTAAGGCAATTTAAGGTTTATACCACTGCGAATATTTTAGAATGCTGTTATGAAGATCAGTTATGCAGAAAGTTGATGTCTTCCCCAATTGTGAGCAACAAAACCAAACAATGCCAATGTACCTTATAATGTGGGTTCTGTTAAAAGAGCCTTCCCCCAGATGGGGAAAAGCTGGATGATCAAAGCATGTGTTCTGCCAACACTAAACAATGATCCTTGAGCAGCATCAGCCTAATGAATGTTAATGAAATCCTTTTCTGACATCTCTCATGAATAGAAATCTAACAGTTTACTCAGTGATGGCTCTAGAAAGAGCAAACTGCCACAACTATTGAACAAAATGGAAAGAGCTCATGTTTCATTTCTGTGAGAAATCCTTTAATTTAGGTTTAAATAAAAGTCAATTTTTAAAGAAAAGTATGCTGCCAGCACTCATTCTTGACCATTCACTTTTTAACAAACATTTTTTGAGTGACTATCATGCACCAGGCACTCACTATCCTAGTTACTGGAAATATAAACATGAACAAAACCTTGAGAAACTTACAATTAGTCTAATGAGGAAGACAGAAGCAAAGAAATGATTATAAAGCAATGGGCTAGGCAGCCAAAAAGAAGTGGAAGGACTAAGAAGCACCACAAATGTTTGCTGACTGACTGGCTGAAGGACTGCATAATAGGACCTCTGGAACATTCTATACAATTCTTTGCATCATAGCACATTTTATGCCTCCTAGCTGAGGTGTCATCTCTACAATAAAGGTGAAAACCAGTAAGACAATCATGTGGTAAGCTTTGTTCTCTCCTTAAAACTGCTAAACCACAACTTCATTCTGAAATTTCACAATAGTTTGATAAAACAATACCAAAGACCATGTGTGGGTCTAGATCCTGTGTCAGCCAATCTAGAACATTTTCGAACAAAATGACTGGATTTTTATTGTTAATAATTAACCATTTGAAGTTTTATTTATGGTGATTTTTCTCTTTACCAAAACTTCTTAATCAATTCTTGATGCAGTTGCAAGCACGCAGAGATCATCCAGCTGCATAAACTACATTCTCTGCATAAAATAATCCCAACTCACTCTTGAACAATAAACATAAACCATCTTTAATTTTAATCATTTTTCTATTAGTAGGGTCCATGATGAAAGTTTACAGATGTGTATCTTATTAATCATTTCTAGATGCTGACACTCTCAGTTTAAGAGAATCTACTGTCTACATGAAGAACAAGAATGGACTACACAGATCCTAGTCAACTGCTTTAACTTGGCATTTTCTTGTTCCCAGACTTTGCTCAAGTTCCCCAGTGTCCAGCCTATTAACCAGCCACTCCCACAGACTGCAAAATTCAATTTTTGTACCAACTTAGTAAATGAAATATGAATGCCCTAAAAGAAAGGAAGCTTTCACTGAGGTTCACTCTCCTATCACTCCAGCTGGAGGGTCAACATGTGCAGGGCACAGAGACAATGCCAACAGCACCCTACGGCTGGTGAGCTGCTTATTCACAACCTCGATAATGTGCAAGTGGCTGCATACCGAAAAGGAGGCATGAAAAAAGGTATCTGGGTCATTATCTGACAACTTTAGTCGAGCTCTTTGCTGTCATTTTAGACACTTCTAACAACCTCGGGTTAGGAGGAACACAGTAAAAACAGGCACCCAGGTAGTATGAAGACATGACGGTGGGCACACCACTATTAATAGAAACAGAAACAATAGAAAGCAGACAAAATCTTCAAGAGCATTAGCTGTCTATTATAGCACCAAACAATAATGAATACTTCTTTTGATAATGCCATGGAGAAAAGATAAATTACATTTCACAGGTTTCATGTGGCAGGGTTATAGGCAATCCAATTCAAAAAATATGTCCAGTATTGCTTTCAGTGCAGGCACTCATAAATGATCTAATTTTAATTAATTGGGAAAACTGAACTATGCGAAACACTATATCCAACAAATGCTGGGAAAACTAGCTGAATCCCTTTTACCTTCATGGGCTGTATTTGATTGCCTTGAGTCTGTTCTAAATCTAGAGTTCCCTACGAACCTTTTCACAGTTTCTACCTCTGTAAACTTATCTTCAGTAACCTGGGACCACATCAGGGACCCTTAAACCTGTCTCTTACAATGAGGCCCTGCGTCCTATGTTCTTCAGACAGTGGTAACAAGAACTGAAGGAAAATTATTTTGCCTTCCAAAAAAGGATTAAAGCAACCCTGCCTATCCACGTGAGGCAATGAGTAAAGGAGTGGCAAGGTGGGCTCAGAAATGAGCTTAGACAATGTCCAGGGCAGAGGAGCATGCTCTGCAACAAAGGGAGCAGGGAAAGGGGGTCGAGCCATCTATGTTTCGACAGCCCATCAGACAAACACTCCAATCCAGTCTTGATAATTAACAGCTGTCTGCCCTTTTTCCTTTTTAACATCTCCTTTCCCCAGATCCTCAGCAAGGGATGTTTCTTTATGAAATTATCAAAAGGCAGACTCATATAAATGACAATTTTGGAGATGGACCAAAAGGAGAATAGCAGAGCAAACTATGTCAACTTTGAAGTTATTCTATAAGCTTGCTTAAGAAAATGGAAGTTAATTATGACACAAATAAGAAAATATGACAAGAGTTCAAGTGTTGGTAACTGTTTTGCCTTTCTTAATATTATTTACTGTTGTTTTCATAAAATCAGCAGCATTATTTAATACACTTATTTGATTAAACCCACCTTCTGAGTGGCTTCTTTTTTCTTTTTATCCTCTTTCTTCCTTTTCTTGTCTTCCATTAACTGTTCTTCCCTTTCTTGCTCCTTCTCTCTGTTAAAGTAATGTCATACCACAAGGTTAAATATCTGTATTTGTAGCAAATCAAAAGCTTGTAGATGGTGTACAAGGCTACATTTTATCTCAGTGACCGAGCAGAACACATTATTTTACTCAAACTAGGAGGTTGCAAAAACTCACCACATTTTCCCCATGTATTGGTTTGTCACCCCTTTTGCAAAACATGACATTAAGTTTGTTTTCAAAGAAATCCATTAAAGTGAGGGTTTTTAAAAAGATTTTATTTATTTATTTTTAGAGAGAGGGGAAAGGAGGGAGAAAAACAGGGAGAGAAACATCAAATGTGTGGTTGCTTCTCAGGAGCCCCCTATGGGGGACCTGGCCTGCAACCCAGGCATGTGCCCTGACTGGGAATTGAACCTGTGACCTTTTGGTTCACAGGCTGGCACTCAATCCTCTGAGCCACACGAGCCAGAGCCTAAAGTGAGTTAAAAACAAAAACAAACAAACAAAAAACCCTCACCCAGGGTTCTGGGGGCAGAGGCGGGGAGAGAAAAACTAGATTGGCTGCCTCCCATATGCACCCAGACTAGGGATGGAACTTTCAAGCTAGGTATGTGCCCTGACCAGGAATCGAACCCACAACTTTCTAATGCACAGGACAACACTCCAACTAAATGAGCCACCTGGATAGGGTTAAAGTGAGTTTTTATGAAATCGTCCTAAAAGTGCGCATGTGCACGCGCACGCGCGCACACACACACACACACACACACACACACACACACACACTCTTTGTGTATTTCCACTCATCAAAGAACCTGATATAACTATCCAATATTTTAAAAATATGACAACATCCAGTTGGCTTCTGGCAATATTCTTCACAAATAGCAGAGAATATATTAATTTAATTATGGTACAAAGGTATTTATCATAATTTAGATGTTTAGCACAACATTTTCAGAGTGATTAGCATAATACTCTACGTTCTACGTCTTGTGTTTTTAAGGAAGGTACTGAGTGTCCTATACATAAGGTATCTTTTATTGGGTGAGTTCACTGCTGCATCTTCCTGGCACATCTGAATCAGGACAGTGTTTCCTCCCCTCAATTAAAATAAAAATAATACACAACAATCGGACTTCTGGCCAAGATGGAGGCGTAGCATACGTAAATAAACTTTGCCTCCTCACACAACCAAAAGGACAACAACAAATTTAAATATAAAAAACAACCAGAACTGCCAGAAAATTGAAGTGTATGAAGTCCAACAACCAAGGAGTTGAAGAGGAAACACTCATCCAGACTGATAGGAGGGGCGGAGACAGGCAGCCAGGGAGGAGAGGACTCGAGATGACAAGACTACGTGGCGGCTGGGGGACCGGGGTGGGTGATGCAGTAGCTGGTGGTCCCACATTTGCATGCAGATAAACCGGGAGGAACAAATGGGGAGGGAGCGAGACAGACCACGCAACACAGGGTTCCAGTGCGGGGAAATAAAGCCTCAAAACCTGACTGTAAAGATCTGTGGGGGTTGAGGTGGCAGGAGAAACTTTCAGCCTCACAGGAGCGTTTGTTGGAGAGCCCCACAGGGTCTTAGAATGGACACAAACTCACCCACCTGGGAATCAGCACCAGAAGGGCCCCATTTGATTGTAGGTATCAGGGGAAGTGACTGAAAACCAGCAGAGATCAGAGCAAGTGGAACTGTTCCCTCTCAGACCCCTCCCCCACATATAGCACCACAGCGCAGCCACATGGGTTGCCCTGCCCTGGTGAACATCTAAGGCTCTGCCCCTTACTACTAACAGGTCTGCCAAGACAAAAAACAAAAAAACAAACAAAAAAAGGCCCAAATGAAAGAACAGATCAAAGCTCCAGAAAAAATACAACTAAGTGATGAGGACAGCCATCCTATCAGATGCACAGTTCAAAACACTGGTAATCAGGATGCTCACAGAAATGATTGAGTGTGGTCACAAAATAAAGAAAGAAATGAAGGCTATACAAAGAGAAAGAAAGGAAAATGCACAGGGAACCAACAGTGACAGGAAGGAAACCAGGACTCAGATCAATGGTTTGGACCAGAAAGAAGAGATAAACATTTGACCAGTATAGAATGAAGAAACAAGAATTAAAAAAAAAAAATGAGGAGAGGCTTAGGAACCTCCAGGACAACTTGAAATGTTCAAACATCCAATCATTGGGGTGCCAAAAGGAAAGGAGGGAGAACAGGAAATGAAAACTTATTTGAAAACATAATGAAGAAGAACTTCCCCAATCTGGCAAAGGAAATAGACTGCCAGGAAGTCCAGGGAGCTCAGAGAGTCCCAAAGAAGTTGGACTCAAGGAAGCACACACCAAGGCACATCATAATTAAGGTGCCCAATATTAAAGATAAGGGGAGAATCTTGAAAGCAGTGAGAGAAAAAGAGACAGTTACCTACAAAGGAGTTCCCATAAGACTATATCAGCTGATTTCTCAAAAGAAACCTTACAGGCAAGAAGGGGCTGGAAAGAAGTATCTGAAGTCATGAAAGACAAGGACCTACATCCAAGATTACTCTCTGTACCAAAGCTATCAATTATAATGGAAGGACAAACAAAGTGTTTCCCAGATAAGGCCAAGTTAAAGGAGTTCATCATCACCAAGCCCTTATTATATGAAATGTTAAAGGGACTTATCTAAGAAAAAGAAGATCAAAAACTATGAACAGTAAAATAACAAAACAATCACAATTATGAACAACTGAACCTAAAAAAGTGAAAACAAAAACGAACTAAGCAAACAGGTAGAACAGGAAGAGATTCACAGAAAAAGAGATCACGTGTAGGGTTATCAGTGGGGAGGAAGAGGGGGACGAATAAGGGGAGGTGCAGGAAATAAGAAGCATAAATGGTGGTACAAAATAGATAGGGGAGTTTAAGAATAGTATGGGAAATGGAGAAGCCAAAGAGGTTATATGTACGGCCCATGGCTATGAGGTAATGCTGGTGGGGGAGGGGGTGGAGGACGGAGGGGAATAAAGGGGAAAAGAATGGGATAACTGTAATAGCATAATCAATAAAATATATTTAAAAAATAAAAGAATAAAATAAAAAATTTAAAAGATACACAATAATAAAATTTTAGTTGAATATGCTAAATCTTAAGAAACTGAGATACCGTAATTTATACCTCACATTTGAAAAGTAACTTTAAAATTTAATATTCATTCTCACATACTACAGAATATAATTTAATATATATTCTAATATAATATACATAGAAAGCTGCTAACTTTCACTCTGTGTATCAACTAGAGAAAACGTATAAGCAACCACTGGCATAACTTCAAAGCTCAAGGCAAGAGACCCCAGATGCCATGCTAATTGAATTTCAGAACTTGGAGGACAGCTGGAGATCTAGTTCCCAAGTCCACAACTTCCAAACAGATACAGCCTGTAGTACTTGTGATTTTAGGGGATCAACACATCAAATTCATGGTTTCACAGTTATTATCTAGAAAAAGGCTAAAAGTCAGACAATTAAAGACAAATGTTAAGGTACAGGTTTGCAGATACAGCAAAAATCACAAAGATGGTTCCTGAAGGACTCACTGGGGAGTGGAAATCACTTTACCTATACAGAAGGAACTGCAGATCAACACTGAGATGAGCGCTCATGAACAGGTAATTAACTAATGCTATACTTCCAGAAAACAAGAACTAAACAACAACAACAACAAAACTCCCAAGAGTCTACATACATGTGAATTTTTTAGTGGCTCTGTCCACATTCACATTTTCTTACATACTCTCTAGACATAAATATACAAAAGCCTTGTGTGCACAATTCATACTCTAAACGTAACTTCCATGAAAACTTTAAAAATACAATCATGAAAGAGACTTTATTGAAATTTCCTTAGGTTAGAGCTGGATTTCTTTGGAGTCAGATTATGTATACATCAATCTCAGCATGGAGCTCTTGGTGAAAATCCACTTGCAGCCATGCATTAATAGATTTATGAAAACTGGCAAGATGGATGATGATCATCTAGGGTAGGCTGACCATAGATCCTGTTACATTTGGCATCTAGAGCCCTTTCCTTCCTCTAGATGCAAAGGGAAGAAAAAGATGGGGTTCTTCATGACCCAGTTATTGTAACTTGGTTTTCATATTTTAAAGTGCAACTGACTACAGGAAAAGAGCAAACACAGCATGCATATTTCATATTTAAATATTTAATGCTTTACAAAACATTACATTGCATTTTTCTATATCTATTCTAAAATTAAAAGTTTTAATTTTAATGAAATACAATGAAATACAAAAATACAATGAAAAGCAGCAGTAACTCTCTTTCATGAGACACATTCTTAAAAAAACAACTAATCTTTTCAAATATTTTTCCCTATAAACAGGTAATTCAGAGAAAGGAACTGAGATTCATGTTTGCTACAAGTAGATTTACTTCCAAAACAAATATTTTTCAAAGCTTTCAAGGAGACAGGCTGTGCTTTCACCCTGATCTTTTAAAGTGTATATTGGTAGAATTGAGTCTTCTCTTTAAATTTCACATCCTTCGGAAAATTTTATTTTCCCAAACCAAATCTGACTTAAAAACCTGCCACTCACTTAATAATGGATCACATAATGTGGGTTCGTCTTCCTTCTACTGCAGCGGTACTCTATCTTTGCTGCACATTAGCATTGTTTGGGGAGATTTAAATAGTCCAATGCTGAGTCAGAGCCCAAGCATGGTGAAGAGGGTACCCATGTGGGGAAGTCATGTAGATGGTGGTGATGCAAGACTGGTTACAGACAGGAGGACTGATCAATAAATAAATACATATACTGAGGATAGTGAGTCAGGTTTCTCACCATTACAAAAAGTAGTTACCAAAATGAAAAGAGAGAATGCACCCTGTGTAGTTGGATCTATTGGCATGAACTCATGGTTTTTAATATACTATAAGCTATTTGCCTGTTAATTACTTAGTAGTCACCTCAATAATCAGATGAACTATTCTGGTATCATATTGCTTGTGTTCAAGTGACCCTTATTTTACTTAGTAATGGCCCCAAAGTACCAGAGTAATGATGCTGTTGATTTGAATATGCCAAAGAGACGCCCTAAAGTGCTTTGGGTAAGTGAAAAGGAGTGCGTAGGAAAAATGGTGTATATAGGTTTTGCCACTATCAGTGGTTTCAGGAATCCACTGGGGGTCCTGGAACATACCCCTTGTGCAAAGGGGGACTACCCCCCACACCCCGCCTCACACTCTATTACAGAGAGGGCTTGAGGAGCAAACAACATGCAAATGCCAATGAATGGTATACTTAGCACTCAGACTGTGGATTCTAAATACTATCCTTCACTAAAAAAATCCATAGTTCTTAGGAAAAAGAGCTAATCTGGGGGCTCGGGCAAGGAAAGTACAAAATGAGCCTGGAATACGTGTTTGCCAAGAAGCAAGGAAATGTTTAACAAATGATGGGACATGTCAAATGGTCGCAGAGGTCAGTCTGAAGGGGCTCGTGTATGCTAAATCTGGGACATGTGTTCAAAAGAAAAGCCTCACAAAAACTAATTAAATCACTGAACAAACATACACTGAGTTACTACTACTTGTCAGGCACTGACCTATGCACTGGGGATGTAACAGTGGGTGAGAGACACTGTGCCTGCCCTCAGGGAGTTGACATTCTAGATGGGAGGGAGACAGACAAACAGGCAGACCCAGAAAATCATTATAAATGCCAAGAAGAAAATCAAGCTGAGAAAGGGAATAGAGAGTGGTCAAAAGGGAAGGGACAGGGAAGAGGATGGGCTACTTTATACAAGATGTCCCCTCAAGGCCTCTCTGAGGTGTTTATATCTGAGTAGAGCCCTGAATAAAGAAAGCTTTCTGGGAAATGAGTGGCTGTGCAGGCAGAGGAAATAGTAAATACAAGGCTCCTGGATGGAAAGCGCATGGTGTGAATTTTTTTTCTGGAGGGGGAAGGTGGCACACTCCTGTCTTTCCATCACCTCCCTTCATGGCAAACACCCCCACACACCCTTCACTATTATTCTGTAAAATAGTGCTCACTCCTACCAAAAGAACTGTGCATCGTTGTTTCTTAAAAGCCTGCCTTCTCCTTCCCTCCCTTCATTACTCCAATGCCTAGTTGGTGCCAAGCACTGTGCTGGAGGCCGAGAATTCAGCAACAGAAAACATGCAGTGCTATTTGCCTTCCTGGTTCTTAGTTTAACTTTTTAGATGGCTGTATCTTGCCTTACAACAGCTTTAGGGCAGGAACCTCTGTTCTTACTCTGAAGACAGCTTGCAGTGCCTTTGGTGTTTTGAATTTACCAGAACTCTGATATGTGAATTCATGGCTTATGATAACCCAGGCTGGAGATCAACTTCCTTCCACAAACTAGAACCATAAACAATAGTTCTTGAATTCAGCTGTCAAAGCCCATCATGCCTCAAACATCAGTAGAGGCAGGACTGACAATTTCTTACTTAAAAGTGCTAATCACCAATATGCTGACCGGATTGCAAGAGTCTCAATTCAGCTAAACAACCAGGACTCATCTTAACAGGAAAACACCTTCAGATATAAAGAGAATTTTCCTTTTCTTTAAGGTGTGGATAACTGGTTATCACAGCATCGAAACCTATCCCTGTGCTCTGTGGTCACTAAATGTGGTGGCGCCTGTAGTCCCAGTTTATAACCAACTCCACACAATTGAGGGAGACAGGCCTAAACAGGCACAACCAATCCACCCAACATGTGAAACATGCCAGATATAAACCAACACTCTAAAAGAACTGTTGATACAACAACAACTTAGATGTATCTTCAGAAAATTATGGTAAGTAAAAAAGCTAATCCCAAAGATTACATACTATATAATCCCATTTACATGACATTCTGAAATGACAAGTAGGGTTGCCGGGGGTGAGATGGAGTGAGACAAATGTGGTTATAAAAAGGGCAACGCTATTGATCTGAGGCGAAGGAATTATTCTGTATCTTGATAGTGTTGACAGATACATGAACCTACATGTGATAAAACTACAAAATTAAACACACATACACACATAAGTATGAGCAAAACTAAGGAAGTGTAAATAGGATCAGTGAGTTGTATCAACTTATCTGGGTTACTATATTATACTACAGTCTCTAAAGAAGAAACCATTGGTAGAAACTGGTAAAGGACACATGGAATCTCTGTGTTATTTCTTACAAGTACACATGAATCTGTAATTATCTCATTAAGAATTTTAATTTTTAAAAAAGCCCCCAACATTGGCTCGTCTTTTAATCATCTGTTTAACATTTTTTTCAAGGACTTCCTTTAAATATTTTTTAAATAGCTGTTTGTGAAAGTCTTACTAGTCTAAAGGAATTTTAGAAATCACTTAGGTCCTGATATTCACAGAAATGCATCTCCAAAAATATTCTAGAATCTGCACTTCACCCTAATATGTTCAAATCATTATAGTTTTATCAATCAAGTTTCCTTAAGTACATTATATGATAAATACAATACCACAGGGGTATTTAAAATGCTCTATTACCACATAGTTCACAATGTAATTCTTTAATTGTGAATTTCAGTGATGTAACAGTAATAGGAGCTATTATTTGACTTGGCAGGACACATGCACCAGCTCAGTCAACTCCAATACCAAGCCCCTTCTGGTCTATTTCCTGACTCCCTTACAACTAGAGGTTGAGATGCGCTTTATGTTCTACCAAACGTGGTGCTTGTGTGTGACTTTAACAGGGAATTGACAGGATACAGGCCATCCATCCTCTCAGGGAGCATGACAGAGAAGATGTGGTCTTAGAGCTGAAACCTGTTAACAGTGGTTTCCTGAATGTATAGGAAGAGGAAAAGGCTCTGAGGGGCCCCCAGTTTCATGGTGTGGTTCCCAAGGATCTATGAGATAGCATTACCACTGAATAGAACCCTAGGACAAGTGGCAGTGAAAGCTACTGTGTGCATACTAAGAACTCTGTCCAACACAGATTTATATAAGGTTTCCAAAGCACATCTTATATATATGCCTTTTATAAACATTTCCTTAAAAGGCAATCGGTAATTTGGCAATTTATAAAACAATAAGAAAATAACTACATATAAAACCATTAACAATCATAATCAATTAAGTATTAATGATAGCACTCACATATTTGGGGTGAGAAAAATTAACAAAAGGAATATAATGAAAAGAGTTAAGTAATGTGCTCGAAATATCCATTTAGACGGTTTTTAATTAAAAATGTATTAAGAAAAAGATAGCACGTTGGAATATATCCATTCAGGCAGAGGAAATTATATAGTAGGGACCTCTAAATAAGTGTATTGGAGTTGTTCTGAACAGTTTTTCATTCGCTGGATCTGAATGAGGGAATTTAATGGGATGCTAGTGTAATTTGCACATCATATTAAATTAGTAGATAAGACCAAACAGCACCGAAGCATAAAAATCATTCTAACACTGTGTGGCTCACAGGAAGAAAATTTAACACAGCTCCTTCTATATATGGGTTGTCCTATATGAAGTTGTATAAAGCAATGCTTTTCAAACTTCAATGGGAATCTTGTTAAAATGTAGATTCTTACTTGGTGTGGGCGGGGACCTACAACTCTCCATTTCTAATAAGCTCTCCATTTCTACTGATCTCTGGACCTTACCTTAAATTGCACAGGCATAATGCACTTGGTTGTTTCTTTCCAAGAAGATATGGAATTGTAGTCATTTATTCAAAGATAAATAACCTCATTAAAATCAAGCTTGTGCCTTGTTATTACCATCTGTGTTTTAGTGCCAAATTATAGTGCAATCTTTATGAAGATATGTATATTGAAAGGCAATTAAACAACTAAGATAGTAAAAATATGCATGGAATTCCACTGAAATGATAACACTAAGAATAGCTGGGACAAGCTATTCCTCAAGACGGTGGCCACTAAAGGTGGTTGTGGCTTAGGAGAAGTGGCTGTAGGGAATGGGCTGTGGCTCCACTTATGTAGGCTCCTTCCTGAAACAGCCTGGGAATGAGACTGCAGGTACAGTACTAAACAAACTAGATGAACAGTGCCAAAAGTATAAGTTTATGGAACTCAGACTTGCTCAAAAGAAAAAAGGCTGAAAGGTCAGATTCCTGAAACTAGCAGATTTCATAAATTCTAAAACACATGCAGAAGAAAAGTGTCCACCAATTCACCAGAGACCAGATTCTTACTGGCAGATAACTTGTACTGCAAAGCTTCAGTTCTTCCTACTGATAAAGTGTGTTTGTGGTTGGAGGCTAATGTAGTGCTTGAATATGATATTGATGAAGCTCACACATTGTTGGAAAAGAATTTATTGACTGCCACAAAGAATCTTGATTCTCTTGAGAAAGACCTTGATTTTCTTCAAGATCAATATGGCCAGGGCTGATAATTGGGATGTAAAAAGAAGAAACAAAGATGATTCTATCAAGAACAAAAGCATAATGCTGGCAATAAAAATAAAGTAGCATAGTTTTCCAAACATGTTCATTTAAATACTCCAAAGTTTATCTTTAAAGGCGGATAAAACTTTGAATAATTTGAACAGTATGAATTATAATTAAAACTTTTAAAAAAGTTTTAAACTTAAAACAAACTTTGTTTGATCCTTTTTTAAAGTTTTAATTTTATTTATAAAAACAAAATTAGTTTGAAATATTTTATGAAGTTAGTAGTATTTTTATTGTATTTCTAAATATAATTTTATTTGGAAATTACCTTATTTTATTTATAAAAAACATTTTATTTATATAAACAAAGTTAGTTTCAAATATTTTATGAAATTAGCAGTATTTATTTATTTATTTTTTTTGCATTTCCAACAAAGTAAAGATAACTTTCATCATCTTTTTTTTTTTTTTTTGGTTTGTCATGAGAAAAGTCTTAGTTGAAATGGCTGAAAACTGAGGTATGCTATGGAGGCTGAATTCTGGACACTTTACCAAAGTTTACCTTTTCTTTATATTAGCTGACATTACTCTTACTTGATGTGGTTAAACCAGTTTAAAGGTAGGAAAAAGTCAGTTTGAAAATTTGCCAACCTGCTTTTCTTCAGTACGTGTGGGGCTTTATGATCCTCTGTTACTACTTATGTACAGGGAGTTTCATGAATTACTGCTTAGTCAATGACTATTTATTACAATATTCTGTACTTTTCAGGAAAGTGTAATTTGCCTTCCTAAACTTCAAGAGGGATATTGAGACAACACTTTTTCTTATCTCTTATAAGTACACATTGTTTTTGCAACACCAACATAAGGAAGATTTCAGCCAAAATGAAATAACAAAATTACCCACTCAAAACTCTTGGCTGAGGTGATTATGTATTTCTTAGTAGTTCTCCAAAGCAGCTGAACAGGAATATTAAGATAAGTAAAAATATGAGTTCCCACCAAGATGGAGGTGTAGGTAGAAACACTTCACTTCCTCATACAACCAAAAGGAGGTTAACAGCTAATTTAAAATCAATAAGCAACCAGAAGCAACAGAAAAATCACACTGCATGGAACTCCGACAACCAAGGAATTAAAGAAAAAATCAACCAGAACAACCAGACTGGTAAGGCAGGCCAACTCAGAAAAACTGTGGGGAGGCGGCTGAGGGGCAGGGCTGACTGCCAAGCATATCAGAGCTGCAGGGGAGGGACTGACTTAAGGGGAAAACTGAGACTCAGAGCTGACAGTGGGCTACAGCCTGGGTTGCCTTGGTGGGAGATACTGTCAGTCTGACTTGAGAGTCTGTTGGAAAGTGTGGTAGAAAGGAGCAGGCAAGTTGCATTTTTCTCTCTCTGGCTGCTCCCCCACAGGCAGCGCAGCAAAGAGGGTTGCCCTGCCTGGGTGAATACCTAAGACCCCATGCCTTACAACTTATCAGGTGCACCAAGACAAAGAAATATGGTCCAAATAAAAGAACACAGCAAAACCTCAGAACTAAGCGATAAGGAGATAGCCAACCTATCTGATGGAGAATTTAAAGCCCTGGTAATCAAAATGCTCACAGAACTGATTGGGCTTGGTTGAAAAATGAAAGAACAAATGAAAGAGACCCAAAATGAAATAAAGCAAAATATCCAGGGAACCAACAGTGAAAAGAAGGAAACCAGGATTCAAAGCAACAATCTGGAACAAAAGAAGAAATAAACATCCAACTGGATCAGAATGAGGAAACAAGAATCCAAAAAAAAAATGAAGAGAGGCTGAGGAATCTCTGGGACAACCTGAAATGTTCCAACATCTGAATTATAGGGGTGCCAAAAAGAGAAGAACAACAGCAATAAATTGAAAACTTATTTGAACAAATAATGAAGGAAAACTTCCCCAATCTGCCAAAGGAAACAGACTTACTTCCAGGAAGTCCAGGAAGCCTAGAGAATCCCAAAGAAGTTGGACCCAAAGAGGAACACACCAAGGCACATCATCAAGTTACCCAAGATTAAAGACAAAGAGAATCCTAAAGGCAGCAAGAGAAAAGGAGACAGTTACCTCCAAAGGAGTTCCTATAAGACTATCTCAAAAGAAACCTTACAGGCAAGAAGGGGCTGGAAAGAAGTATTTGAAGTCATGAAAATCATGGACCTACATCCAAGATTACTCTATCCAGCAAAGCTTTCATTTAGAATGGAAGGGCAGATAAAGTGCTTCCCAGATAAGGTCAAGTTAAAGGTATTCATCATCACTAAGCCCTTATTATATGAAATGTTAAGGGGACTTATCTAAAGAAAAATAGATAAAAAATATGAATAATAAAATGACAACAAACTCATAACTATTAACAAATGAACCTAGAAGAAAAGAAAAGCAAAAAGAACTAAGCAAACAACCAGAACAGGAACAGAATCAGAGAAATGGACATCACACACAGGGAGTTCAGTGGGGAGGAGGAAGGGAGGAATGGGGGGGGAAGGTACAGGGAAGCAGCAGCATAATTAGTAGGCATAAAATAGACAGGATAAAATAAAAAATGGTGGAGGAAGCAGAGGACTCAAAGAACTAATATGTACAACCATGGACATGAACCCATGGGCGAGGAATGCTGGAGGGTTGGGTTGAGGAATGCTGGAGGGCTGTGGGGGTGTGGTGGAGGGGGGAAAATTGGGAAAACTTTAATAGCGTAACCAATAAAAAATACTTTAAAAAACAAACAAAAAGATAAGTAAAAATCAGCAACAGTTGAAAAGACTTGTGAGGTTGTTTTTTTATTTGTGATAAAACTTTATAGGAATAATAGAAAATCCCCATGGAAAGCCATTGGTACATTGGTTAATAGTGGGTGATAGAGATTCTCGTTAAAACACAAATGTATAATCCCATCTCCATATAGTAAAAAGTATATTTGTACAATGTTTTGTACTTATATTTTGATATTAAAACAGTGAAGTTAAAACTGAGTAAAAAATAGTTAGGACCAAATCTGTGCATGCTAAAGAAAAAAAAAAAGATCTGGATGACAGCAAATGTAAAGCATCAATAGTTGAAGGGTGCCATCAAGTGCAGGCAGATGTCAGAGATGTCAAGCATGTAAAAGAAGAGAGTTGCAGACTCAATGAAAAAGGTCAATAAGACTTTCGCACACACAGCCTCTGACTCTTTCCCACTTTCCATATTTTGAGGCATATGCAAGGAATAAGCTTATTTGGAATTACTCAAGCCAAACAAAGTAAGATAATATATTTAAAAGAACTTGTTTTCACTTTCAGAAATTCCATGTGGCAAAAGCTGTAACCAATAACTTGGGGGATTGTTCCGTAAAAAGAAGTTCAGGTTACAATGGTGCCTGAGGAATATCTAATTTGAAACCATAATTCTTGTATATTTTACATACTCTTGCCAGGCAGTCCAGCAATCTCTAACAAAAGGAAGCTCCTGGTGTTCTATACAATTGTAGGGCAGCTGTGTAGGAAGCTCTTCATATTGCCTTGGAAACTGTCTCCTTACAGCTTCCACCCCCTGGTCCTAAGCTTTCCTTTTCAGACCATAAAGAACAAGTCTTCTAAATATTTGTAGTAATACATTGTGCATCCTCAAGGCACTCTCAATTCCCAAACATTCCACGTGTGACCTGGTTTTCTACCCCATCACCAGTGGGGTTATAATCCCCCAAACAAGTTCCAGTTTGTCTGCACTCATCCAATTATTGGACAAAGCGGTGCCACTGAGTGGGCCTGCCCCTTCCCTGTCCCAGATAATATACCACTGCTGATATGGTCAAAGAGCAAATCTGCATTTTTGGAAGTCACATCTTATTAAATTACGACAATCCAACCTCAATATTTTTCACAGTAATGCGAAGTTAGGTCTCCATAGCCAAGTGCAGGGTGTTACATATGTCCCTATTAATGTTCTCTGTGATCACCACCTCCTACAGGCTTCCCTGCATTGCAGGGAAAGGCTTGGAACTACATTTTCCAGAATCCCATTTTCCATTTGTTCTAAGTTAGAGGTTGCCAGTGAGAGGGACCCACCTGATATTTGGGAGGCAGAAAGAAGTCAATACCCTATGAAAACAGTTGCAAGCAAATAACATAGCCGTCAGTAGAGAGGACTTCCCACTTTTACAGTAGCTTCCAGGTGAGTTAAAGCCACATTGCTGCTGCAGGCAGCTGAGACCACTTCTTTTCTGGGAACCTGGCACTCTAATTCATCAACTATAACAGTGACTTCCTTGAATTCCTACCCTTCAGACTTTGTAATGGTTGTATGAGCCCTTAATTCCCTACATTAAAATCTTTCCTTCTTGAAAAATACAACAAATCCTACAAAAAAAATGACCAAAATTAGTATGTGACTTCAGCAAGGTGGTAAGATACAAGATCACATATAAAACCAATTCTGTGTACTGGTGACAATCAGAAATGGAAAATTTTTAAAATTTTATTTACAGTAGCATCAAAAAATTATGAAATAACTTAGGGATAAATCTGACAAAAAATGTGCAATCCCCAAACATGAAAAACTCTAATATGTTGCTGAGAGAAAAATTTAAAAACTTAAATAAGTTTAGAGATATACCTTATTTATAGATTGGAAGATTCAATATTGTTAAAATGTCAATTCTCCCAAAACTGATTTATAGATTCAAAACAATCTCTATCAAAATACCAATAGGACCTTTTCAGTAGAACTTGACAAGCTCCTTTTAAAATTCGAAAAGGATCCAGGCTCCGGAGCATAAACAAGAGTGGGGACAGGATGGGGTGGCAAATGATTCCTGGGGCAGCAAGCTGTGGAGACCCAGGTGGCAAGTGGGACCCAGTGCCAACCTGGAACACACAATCCCTGTTCTGCACATAAACCCCTTGCCTGGCCCACCGTGCACCCACCATGAACCTGGCCAGTTAAACCGGAGAGGTTGGCAACAGCCAGCTACTCTTTGCTAACTTCCACCAGGACATCACACCAGTGGAAAAGGCACAAAGAACAACTTGTCTCTGTCATCTTGCTCATCCCTGGTCCCTAGCGTTGGTGGTAAGCCCAGTTACAAATTTTTCACCCTTTCTTCTGTGGATAAGCTGGAACACATCTATGAATGCACGGACAATGACTGAAGACATGGGCATCATAGAAAGATTTTTCTCAAGCAGCCTGGTAGCCATTGTCAGGCTCAAAGCTCCTAGGAAGCTAAAAGTTTGCCACTTTAAGAAGGCAATGGAGATCTGTAACTACAGCCACTCCAACACAATATTGGCTGTGAAGTTGAACAGGCAGAGGCTTATAGTGTGCTGGAAGAATCTCTACTATATATAGACAACATCCGGAGCATAAAGGTACTGCACACCACCAGGGAGACCCCCCCTCAAGCCCAGTAGTCCTGTGTGTACTGTCCACCAACAATGACAAATGCTACCTGGCATACCCTGGCAGCACCACCATTGAAGAAGTGCAGGTCTCTGATACTATTAATTTGAGAGCTGCCAACACGATCCTGGCTCATGACAGTTCTTTAGCCATGCTGGCTTTTGTGATTAGGGTATTTTCCATTCCAGAAGGACAGAAACTCTTTGAGTTCCAGAGAGGAGCTAAGAGGTATGTGAGCATCTGCTCCCTGGCCTTCAGCACGTGGATGGCATGTTCCTCTCTGCCTCCAGCAACACTGAGTTTGTACACATTTTCAAACTCAAGACTGTGAAGGAAAAACCTCAGGAGGAGCCCACCACCTGGATCAGGTACTTCAGGAAGGTGCTCATGGCTTCCACCAGATACTTGCCCTCCCGAATAACAGAAACGTTCAAACAGGGCAGAGCCTCTGCCACGGTTTGCCTGCCTTTCTGTGGCCACAAAAACATCTGTGTCCTAGCTACATTTCAGAAGACCCCCTGACTGCTGGTGGGAGCTGCTGATGGGTAAGTACCTGGACCCCCAGGAAGGGGGCGAGTACACCTAGATGAAGCAGCATGAGTTGGATGGCAGTGTGGAGACAACAAATGAAATCTTAAGACTCCACTTCTCACAACTGCCCCCTAGTAACTCAGACCTACAGCATGGCTGTAGCCAAAGGTACTGTGCACCGGCATCTCTGACAAGACTTGCCTACTTGGATGAGCTGGGTGCTCATCTACAGGAAGAAGCCAGAGCCCTGTGGCTGGAGGACAGTGAGCATCTGCTCATGATTCTCCAGACTGACTGAACCTGACTTGTGAACTCTGACCCCAAAGCAGAGAGAGAACATTGGCTGACAGAGAGGACTTTGTGTTATGTTGCTATGAACTTTGACCTGAACTGGGGGAAGAGGGTGGCAGAGACTTAAAAAGAAAAGAAAAATTGTAGCTGTAGTCTCATTCCCTACTGTTGAGAAATACATGGTTTTCACTTCAGCGGCTCAAAAATACATACATACATACATACATACATACATACATACGGATCAGAATAGCCAACAACTTTTTAAAAAGAACAAAATTGTGGGACTTATACAACCTGACACCCAGACTTATTACAGATACAGTAATTAAGAAGTGTGTTACTGGCACCAAGACAGACAAAGAGTTCAATGGGATAGAATACATTCCACAAAGAGATCAACACAGGATAGATAACTGATTTTCCAAAAAGATACAAAAAGCCCTGCCTGGTGTGGCTCAGTGGATTGAGCGCTGGCCTGTGAATTGAAAGGTCACCGGCTCAATTCCCAGTCAGGGCACATGCCTGGGTTGCCTGCCAGGTCCTCCAGTTGGGGACATGTGAGAGGCAATCGATGAATGTTTCTCTGGCACATTGATGTTTCTCTCTCTCTCTCTCCCCTCTTAAAAGAATAAATAAATAAAATATTTTTTAAAAGGTGCAAAGGCAATTCAGTGGAGAAAAGGATAGTCTTTTCAGTAAGTGTTGGAAGGAACACATGGATAGCCATATGTAACAACAAAACCAAAAAACCTCAATCAGTACCTTGAACTATATAAAAAAAAAATTAACTCAAAATGGATCACAGATCTATATATAAAACCTAAAACTAGAAAAAAACGGGAACAATAGCATGTTTTCTTCTAGGAGAAAATCCTCATGACCTTGGGTTAGGCAAATTATTTCTTAGATACAATACCAAAAAAGTGCAATCCATAAAAGAAACTGACAAATTTGACTCATCAAAATTAAGAATGTCTTCAAAAGATATTGTTACAAGCCCTGGCTGGTGTAGCTCAGTGGACTGAGCGTGGGCCTGCGAACCAAACAACTGCGGTTCGATTCCCAGTCAGGGCACATGCCTGGGTTGCAGGCCAGTTCCCAGCAGGGGACACAAGAGAGGCAACCATACATTGATATTCCTCTCCCTCTTTCCTTCCCTTCCCCTCTAAACATTTAAAAAAAAAAAGATATTGTTACAAGAATGAAAAGAGCTGTAGACCTGGGAGAAAATATCTGCAAGTCACTTATATGATAAAGAATATGTGTCCAGATATATTGTATAAAGAACAGTCAAAACTCGATCCAGTTTCTTAAAGTTAAACATACACCTGCCGTATGATCCATCCATTCCAAGCCTAAATATTTACCCTAGGGAAAAGAAAGAATATGTACAAAGACTTCTAAATGAATATTCATAGCAGCTTATTTATAATAGCTTAAAACTGCAAGCTACTCAAATGTGCGCCAGTGGTACAGCATACAATGACACACTGCTCAGCAATCAGAGAATGAACTACTGATACACGCAACATGGATAAGGTTCAAAATAATTACACTGAGTGAAAGAAGCCACATAAAAGCACTCTATGTTCCATTTACAAAACATTCTAGGAAAAAACCAAAGTAATCTATAGAGACATATAGCAGGTCAGTGGTTACCTGGGGGTTGGGGAAGGTGGGAAGGAGAGCTGACCAAAGGGTTTAAAGAGACTTTGGGGGACAAGGATACAGTCATTATCTTTTTAAAATTTAGTGTCTATTGAACACTTCAGATATATACAGTTTATTATACCTCAATAAGGGACTAAAATAAAAACAAAAAGGAAAATAGGGAAAAAAATCTTTCCTACATGGAATACCTAGAATGACCTCTGTCTTCCTGCCAGAGTCCTGACTTGATACACCCAGTACAAGTGAGATCTCTTTATCAGTTGAAATTTCACCCAGGGTATGCACACTGTTCCCCAAGATGGCAAATCTTCAAATCGGAGCTTCTGCATGGATAATGTTCCTATAGTGTACAGTTTCATTTTTAAAAGCCTCCTGTAAAAGAAAAGCTTACTAAGTCAAATGTCTCAATTTTTAGACTTTTACCTTTCCATTTCATTGCTCTTATACTCTGGGGATCCCCATAAACTATGGGCATCTTCATTGATTTTCTCATTAAGTTTCATTCAATTGGGAACACCTATAGGACATGTTTGTGCTGTAGCTGTGAATTGAATTGATTTTTTCAATCATTCTTGTGGTTTTACTTGCCTTACACTAACTAAGCTCCAGCAAACTCAAAGGACTCCTTAGGTCTTATTGTGCTAAAATCTGGTCTTTGTTTACACCATTTCCCATCTTTCTCCTGAAAGTGCACTCCCATACACTACAATCAGTATGCCAGGCTCCTAAAGACAGCCTGAAATTAGTAGTTTTATAAATATTAAAACAGGCCAAGGAACAGCATAATCAGGAAGGCTATACCACATACTCTAATATTAATATCCTAGAGCCATTAAACACTATGTTTAAACATTATGGGCCAGACAAACCCACAAAGCCAGAGAAGCACTCTTCCTTAAGCATACAACAGCATAGAAAGTGAGAAGAAATGAGGTATAGGAGTCTAAGCCAGAGCTTCAGAAGCCACTACGAAATAGTGATAAAATATGGTTCTACAGCAGAAAAGAAAACGTTTATCAATCAGAATCCACAGTTGTGAGGCACATCTTATTTAGAAGAACTGACAGCTTATTAACAGTAGATAGTGGGGCTGCTTTTTTTATGTAGCTTCTCCCCCTTCATGCCTGCTTCCATGCATGGTATGACACGATTATTAAAGGAATAAATAAAAATAACAACTGACATTTGAAATCAATATGATTGTTAGCAATTTAACCAAAATTACAGTAAGCTGAAACTCCATTAAAAGGCAATTTTAAAGCAACTAAAGTGTGACAATATCCAAGTGCATCGAGGAGTGACTCAGTGGCTAGGCAAAATGCCCAAAGTGCTTTGGACTTGTCTAACCACACCAAGGCCTCATCTTTGAAGAGGCTACTTCGGAAGGAAGCCTTGGGCTGAGGTTCAGATCCTTGTGTGTGCACTCCCAATGGAGACATATGGAAGATTCTGGGAGGTGTATTGCCCACCAACACAGGGAAAGGTGGTTGGGTAGTGTGTGCCCTAAACTGGGAGACATTACCCTCATTCTCTGGATCCTTCTCTCACTGACTGAGACATTTACTCTCTCAAGGTTATACTTGCACACATAAGAAAGGGGGCTGAATAATGTATAATAATCTTTAAAAGCATTTCTTAAGTCTAAGGAACAAAAAATAATTCAAATAGTAATTCATTTGGCTCTACTCTGACAAAGGGGCTGATGCATACCATGTTGACAAACAGTAGGCAAGGTCAGAAAGGTATTGTTATAATGTGGCCCATCTAGGAAAATACTTTTTGAACACCTTTCTAGATCTGTGTCTTAAGAAAAAAAAAAGCATTATATGTAAGAAATTAAATGTAAGAGGTTTGGACTTTCAGAGGTCACACAGTAACTACTACAGTGAATAACCTTCCTGATTCTGCTGCACCACAACCTACTATTTTATTAAGTTTGTGCCTGTTATTTTAATTCTAGAAACCCTCTGAGGAAGGGTGCTATTTGTGACACTTATCTTGATATTGAAAAAATCAGCAGAGAATGAAATTCACTCTGAATTCAGAATTCTACAGGTGACAGTCGTACCCTACTTCTCAATGGTTTTAATTTGTGCTCTCTTTTCAGAACAGTAAAAATGGAAAATCACGTTCTTGTGTGCCAGCAGTCAGCATTTAAATTTAGTAAGTTAATGATAAATGAATTACTTTGAGGAAAATATGTAGTTTTGAAAGATAAGCATGCTTAATGTTAATATGTAACTAACTACAAAGTAAAGCTAATTCATGAATTTACATGAACTAAAATTATACACCAGTGGGGAAGAAGAACTTCAGATTTAAAATATTATTTATATACAGCCTTTTGAGAGCAGCTAAGCCAACATATACCTATGTTTAACTCTTCAGGATCAGATATAAGATGCCTAACTTCATTTAAGATGATAGTCAAGTCTCTTTATAACACAGTTTTGTACCTAATTTCTATTTAGGTATCCTGAGGAAAATTTTTAGAGAATGATCTACCATTGTAATCTTTAATAAATAATCTCAGTAACAGCTATGTGTAAATATGGTTTTCTGAGCACACTTAAATTTCTCTTAAACAAGGCTATCAATAGGATCTTCCCCACTTCTAGTTAAGAATTCTGCTTTCTACATATCATTTGAGTCTAGAGACTCTCTTAATGAATGAGTGAGGCATTTATGTTATTTCTTTGTGTTTCAGGACCCTCAGTTTCCAACATCTTGGCAGTTCCTTTGATTCTACCTCCCACAATCCCATTTCCAAGCACGATTAATTACAATAGGCAGAGCCCTCTACCTAGGTCACCAGATAAAAAGAAAACACACAGGCTTTGAAGTTTGACTGGTTTAAGACCAAACTCTATTTATGAAGGGTCCAGACACTAATGGAAGGAACTTGGGCAAATTACCTGGCCTCTAAATCAGTTTCCGTATCTATAAAATGGGGGTTACACTAATTCTGTGTGGATTAGAGGTAATGACTGTAGATAATTAGAGAGATAACTAGAGGTAACAATACTCAGCCTAGGGTGGCCTTGCTGCTGCTGCTGTTTCCGGCAGCACTGTGCTCCTCCTCCTCTACATCAAGCACCTATTGTGTATAAAGCACCAGAGAAGGAACTACAGGCAATCAAAGAGGTATGAGACACACACCATTCTTGAGAAGGCACTCAAGAACTCCGTAACTCTCCCTGGCCAGGTGGTTCAGTTGGTTGGAATGTCATCCTGTACAAAAAGTTGTGGGTTTGATCCCTGGTAGGGGCGTGTACAGGGGGCAAACCATCTGTGTTTCTCTTTCACATTCATGAGTGTTCTCTCTCCCTCTTTCTCTCTAATTCCCCCTTCCTCTCTCTCTAAAATCATATCCTTGGCTGATAATTCAAAAATAAATAAATGAAAATTAACAACAACAAAAAAGACCTTCCATGACTCTCTATATAAAAATTAAATCCATACATCACACATGCAAATAAACTCCAGATTGAGAAAACAGTTAAAGGTAAAGGAGGGAAGGCAGGAAGGAAACCATTAAAGTGCTCAAAGAAACTGGCTAATTTTCCTTTCTATAATTGCACAGTAAACAAAGACTTTCTAAGTATGACAGACCTTAGAACCCACAAATGATTGCTATATCTGTATAAAGTGTAGATACAAAAAAACTTTAAAACAATTATTATAAAATCCACCAGGAACAAAGTAAGTATTTTTTGGAAAAATACATTAACAATTTATATAACAAAGAGTTGGGTTCCATCATACATAAAGAGCTCCTACAAATCAATAAAAGACCAACAATCCAATAGGTAAGCAGGTGAAGGAAATGAACAAAGAGTTCTAAAACATATGAAAAGATGAGCTATTGCATTCCCTTTGTGGTAACAGCATATTAAAACTATACCAAGACACCATCTTTCATTTGCCAAACTGTCAAAGATAAAATTTGGTAAAAACACAGCGCTAATAAAGGTGTCAGGGAAAAAGACATTCACTTATATTGTTGGTGAGAATATAAACTGATACAATCTCTGTAAAGGACAATTTGACAGTTAACTGTCAAAATTAAATTGTTATGTAGTCTTTGATCCAGCTATTTAACTTCTAGGAATATATCACAGGAAAATAATTACATGTGTGGGAAATTATGTATGTAGAGTAAATTCAGCACAATATGTTTGTAATGGCAAAAGATTGGAAAAAGTCCATCAGTTAGGAGACTAGTTTAATAATTATAGTTTATCCACACAAAGGAATCTTATGCAATTATAAAAGGAAGCTATGTACTAGTGAAGATAGATCCTCAAGACACATTGTTAAATTTAAAAAGCAAGATCCCCCCAAAAGTATACTTTGTGCTACTGTGTGTAGAAAAAGAAGGCTATTATGTAATTCTTTTTTAAAAAAAATCCTCACCCAATAATGTTTATTGATTTTACAGAGAGAGGAAGGGAGAGAGAGAGAGAAAGAGAAAGAGAAACATCAATTGGATGCCTCCTGTACATGCCCCAAGTGGGGCTTGAACACACAACCTTTTGGTGTATGGGACAATGCTCCAACCAACTGAGCCACCCAGCCAAAGAAATTATATGTAATTCTTTTATCTATGAATAGAGACTCCCTGGAAGGAAATCTCTATTAAACTAGTAACATTACTGCATCAGAGACAGGATAATTATTTTTAAAAAGATACTACATCATGACATCACCACTGGGGGAAACAGTAAAGAGTACATGAGATTATTTATTTATTTTTTTGACATTTCACTACCTGAAATTTTATTTTATTTTAAAAAATATATCTTATTGATTATGCTATTACAGTTGTCCCAATTTTTCCCCCTTTGCCTCCTTCTGCCTGGTATCCCCCTTCCCTCCAGCAACCCCACCCCCTTAGTTCATGTCCATGGGCTGTGCATATAAGTTCTTTGGCTTCTCCATTTCCTATACTGTTCTTAACCTCCCCCATCTATTTTGTAACTACCAATTATGCTTCTTAATCCCTGCACCTCTCTCCCGATACTCCCCTCGCCCCCCCCACAACTGATAACCCTCCAAATGATCTCCACATCTATGATTCTGTTCCTGTTCTGTTTCTTTGCTTACGTTTTTTTATTTTTGTTTTGTTTTTTTAAGATTCAGTTGTTGATAGTTGTGATTTGTTGCCATTTTAATGTTCATTGTTTTGATCTTCTTTTCTTAAATAAATCCCTTTAACATTTCATTAATAATGGCTTGATGGTGATGAACTCCTTGAGCTTTACCTTGTCTGGGAAGCACTTTACCTATCCTTCCATTCTAAATGATAGCTTCGCTGGATAGAGTAATCTAGGGTGTAGGTCCTTGCCTTTCATCACTTCCAATACTCCTTGCCAGTCCCTTGTTGCCTACAAAGTTTCTTTTGAGAAATCAGCTGATAGTCATATGGGAACTCCTTTGTAGGTAACTCTCTGCTTTTCTCTTGCTGCTTTTAAGATTCTCTCTTGCCCTGGCTAGTGTAGCTCAGCGAATTGAGGACTGGCCTGCGAACCTAAAGATTGCTGGTTTGATTCCTGGTCAGGACACATGCCAGGGGTGCAGGACAGGTTTTCCACTGGGGGTGTGCAAGAGGCAACCTTCTCTCACACTGATGTTTCTCTCCCCCCCCCAAAAAAAAAAAATAAAATCTAAAAAAATGACTATCCTTAATCTTTGGCATTTTAATTACGATGTGCCTTGGTATGGTCTTCTTTGGGTCCAACTTGTTTGGGACTCTATGCTTCCTGGATTTGTATGTCTATTTCCTTTATCAAGTTTTAAGGAAGTTTTCTTTTTTTTTTTTTTTTAAGATTTTACTTATTTATTTTTAGAGAGAAGGGAGGGAATAGGAGAAGGAAGGGAACATCCATGTGTAATTGCCTCTCATGCGACCCCTACCAGGGACCTGGCCTGCAACCCAGGCATGTACCCTGACCAGGAATCAAACTGGCGACCTTTGTCTTGCTGTCCGGCACTCAATCCACTGAACCACACCAGCCAGGGCTTTTTATTATCTTTTCACATAAGTTTTCAATTGCTTGCTCTTCCTTTTCTCCTTCTGGCATCCCCAGGATTCTGATGTTGGTACATTTGGAGATACCCCAGAGGCTTCTTACACTATCCTCAGTTTTTTTAATTTTTTTCATCTTGTTGTTCTGATTGAATGCTTGTTTCTTCTTTATGTTCCAAATCGCTGATGTGAATGCTTCCTTCCCTTCACTGTTGGTTCCCTGTAGATTTTTCTTTATTTCACTTAATGTAACTATCATTTCTTCCTTTAGGTTGCTGGGGTACTCAATGAATTCTTTGAGCATCCTGATCACCAGGTTTTGAACTCTGCATCTGATGGGTTGGTTATCTCCATTTCGTTTACACTTCTATTTTCTCGGGTTTTGTTCTGTTCTTTCATTTGGGCCATATTTCTTTGTCTTGTCAATTTGGCAGCCTCTCTGTGTTTGTTTCTGTGTATTAGGTAGAGCTGCTTTGACTCCCTGTCTTAGTAGTGTGGCCTATTGTAGAAAAAGCACCTGTAAATTGTGTGGTATGGAGCCTTAGGTAATTGCCAGGGCAGGGCCACTGCTTTGTGGCTTCGTGTTGGACAAGGGCTCAAGAGGGGACAGTGCCGCTGCCTAGCTTCTGAAGGTTTGCCTGGCACTCATTCTGTTCCCAGTCACTTCATTCACTCCCCATATATGACTGGAACCTGTCCAGCTGTTGCCCTGGTGCTGAATTGTGCTGAATCTCAAGAGTGAGTGGGTTTGCGTATGTTCTAAGACTGTGTAGGCCCTTTAAGCAGAGTCTCCTGAAAAGCCAGCAGTTTCTTCTGCCCTCCCAACCCCCACTGGTTTTTATAGCCAGAAGTTATGGGGATTTAGCTTCTTAGTGCTGGAACCCTAGGCTGTGCAGTCTGGCTTGGGGCTGGGATCACTCGCTTCCAAAGTATTCCTTCCAGTTTTTATCCACCCCACATGAATGTGGGACTACCTGTTTCACCACTGCACCACACCATGTCTCCTTGCCTCTCCACCTGTCTCTGTGTCTTAGCCATTCTTACCTCTCTGGATGAATGTGGCTTCTTTAAATCCCTGTGTCAGACTTCCATACAGTTTAATTTTCTGACAGTTCTGGGTGTTGTTTTGAGGTTTAGTTGTAATTCTCTCTGTGGTTGTGCAAGGAGGCAAAGTATGTCTTCTTACACTTCCATCTTGACCAGAAGTCCTCAGATTATTTCTTAATACTTTATTCTTTTTTACTGTTACTTCTTTTTTTTCTTTTAAATATTTTATATAATTATTTTTAGACAGAGGAGAAGGGAGGGAGAAAGAAAGGGAGAGGAACATCAACGTGTGATTGCTTCTGGTGTGCCCCCAATTGTGGACCTGGCCCACAACCTAGGCAACGTGCCCCAACTGGGTATCAAACCAGTGACCTTTGGTTCATGGTCTGTCTCTCAATCCACTGAGCCACACCAGCCAGGGGTACTGTTATTTCTTAACAGCTGCATGTTAATCTACAATTATTTTAAAACAAAAAGTTTAAATAAAAATATTTTGTTTGAATACTATAAAATGGATCTAGAAGTTAAAAGCATGGTCAAGGTAGTAATGCTATCCTGAGTTCGGAAGATAAATCGCTGTTGGGCCTCACCACAGGAGCCCAATTCCTGTGAGAACCCTTCATTCCCCAGATAAGCCCTATTCCTCTCTGGTCCATGTGTCCCCCACAAGTGGAACGCAAATTCCCCTCCTTTAGGTTCCATTTGAGGCCTTCAAATGGCCCCAAAATTCCCCCTTGTTCATCTCCCCACCCCATTTAAACCTTAGTCTTTTGTAAAGTTGTACACAGATGGAACTGTATGGTTTACCAAACATGAATGTGTAGGCTGTCCGGGTCAGCCATGGTAAAATGAACCCCTCCTCAGCCACAAGCTCACATGGACAGCTAAGAAATTTCATGGACTCCCTATGTTTACCTCCATGAGGGTACTAGAAGATGGTGTGAAGACAGAATACCACATGAGAAAGATGATCAGGGGAGACTCCAAAGAGTATGAAGAACTTATGTTGTTTCCACTTCTCCCAGGATGGGACGTGCCCCCATTATATGAGTCATCCTGCCTCCTGGCTATACCTAAAATAAAAAAAGAGATGGATAGGCCAGGACACCTTAACTTCAGGGCACTGGCCACTAAAATCTTTCCATTAAACCACTCCTTATATGGATTCCATGCTCACCAAACAATTTTCTAATTCAAATACACAGGACACCTACAGTAAGGACATGTCAGGCAGAATGTCCAGTGGGAACCTGGAGTAAGGAGCAGCAGGAGGAAGACAGAAGGAGTTAATAAAGGGAGTATGAAGGTAGCCACCAATTTTCACCTAACTGTACTATCTCTACGAGAAAACAAACAACTAAACAAATCTGCACTTACCTATTTCCTGAGTAGTCAACTGGTATAGGAACATTATTCCTAAAACATCAGCTAGACACTAGAGACCTGTTTCAGTTGCCCTGACAAAAAGGAAACTATATGCTACTCAGTGTCACAGGGAATGGTGGAAGAACTGGAATCCCCCACATGCTGATCTGGCCTAAGTGTCCAGATAGAATAATGTTTCGGTATTGAGAACCCAGCTGGGGCTGGAAGTGGGGTGGGAAGAGCAGGAGATGGGATACCTTAAAAGTGCACCACCATCTTCAGGAAACCTAGAGCTGCCCAGAATCTGCAAGCCTCTTTACTAACAGTATATTAGATACAGCTTTGGGGTTAAAGTTTACAATTGTTTGCTTCCCCCTACATACCTGCTTTGGCTTTATCTTTTCACTCATTTTATTTGACATGCTCAGGGCCCTTACCAAATTAGACCAACAAGTCCAGTCTTGAGAAGCTAACAACTACTTTCCAAACATACCAATTTCCTTTTCCCTAAAACAAAGGCTTTAAAAGGGAAAGGAAAATGAAGAAAGCTCATTCACATGCCTGCCAATTCTTCTGGCCAATTTGGGGTTTCCATAGTTAAGCTTGCCAGCTATATATGCATTTTTTGTCTAAAAAAGATAAAAAGATAAAAGGAGAAGGGATATAAAACACTGAGTACCAAAACTAAACCATAAAGGTGCTAACCAAAAGTTTTTAAAAAATTCCAAGAAGATAAAATGATTTAAGCAAACACCTGAACAACAGTACGCACACATACAAAACTATGTAGTGACTCCAGCAAGGGAGATACAAACAGTCCTTCCCTTTCTCCCTCTTCTAAGTCACTCTAAGACTGACAATGACAAAGGCTCCTCAGTTGGTGGGGAGTGGAGGGACTCAAACCCCTCCACCTCTACCCCTCCTTCAAAGGGAGAGGAAAACGCACCTGTGTATACCTCCTGTCATGACCTAACTCTAGCTCCTGGTCACATTCAGGATCCTGGCTTTGGCTCCAGAACCACTGTGGACTGTCCATGGCCATCAGGAGTTTGGGGATCCTTCAACAAGGATTCCTGCCCTGGCTGGAATGGCTCAGTTGGTGGAGTGTTGTCCCATAGACCGAAAGGTCCCGGGTTTGATTTCCCATCGGGGCATATACCCAGGTTATGGGTTTAATTCCTGTTTGAGGTGTGGACCAGAAGGCAACCAATCAATGTTTCTCTCTCTTTCTCTCTCTCTCAAAAGAAATGAAAGAAAAAATGTACTCTAGTGAAGATATATTTAAAAAGAAAAGAAAAACCAAAAAACAAGGATCCACTATTACACATCTCTAACCAACAAGAAACCAGTACAGATTTAGAGTCAAAAGGCCAGAGTGTTCAAGACAGAACATACTGAAATGCTCCCAGATAAAAAAGCTCCACCCCTCATTTACTGTATAGCAAGAGTTCTCAATGAGATCAGTTGTGAGCTGCATCATCATTTGTTCCTAACAAAGTTCCTAGTTTACAAGTGATTTGTTTACAGCAGAGTCTCCCTCTGTAATACAATATATTTTCCCCCATGTGTTCACTTAGTGCCCCCTACAGGCCATACCTTGTTCTGAGTATTCAGGATAGAGGGGAAAAATAAAAGGTGTTTTCCAGTAAGAGAAAACAGGCATTGAACCAGCAGACTAATGAATAATATGACTTTAGTAGTGATCATACTATGAAGAAAATAAACTAGATAGGATAATGGGACAGAGTATGAGAAGGGCAGAGAATGATTTTTTTTTGGATAAGGTGAGGGAAGGCTTCTGAGCAGGTGACATCTGAAATGAGAAAAAGCCACACGTGGAAAGAGTTATCTAGGGAGAGGAAGACCCAACTAAAAGGCACAGGGTGGGAACCAACTGTTGAGTACAAACCAAAGTACAGGGTAGATTACAGAAAAGTACGAGCTAGCTGGAGAACAAGGGGGTCCATGGGGAATTCCTAAACAATACAAAAGGGGACACCACCTGCCATCATGTTCAGTGCTTTTCCTTTCCTCCCGCAGCAGTAAGAGAACCAAGAACATCTGGCTTCCTGTTGGTCCTCCTCCTGTCCACATTCTCAGGCCTGGACCTTTGCTTGGGTTATAATCACCTCTCCAGAAATGACTTTCTTGCTCCTTCTTATATTGTTTGCATCCAGCAAGTTTCCTCACTGAAATCTCACCTCCTCCAGTGTTCCTGCTAGGTCCAGGATTCCTGAAAGCCCAGAGTACTTAATTCATTTTTCCTAAGCAAATATTCATTGTCCACCTACTAAAAGGTCCTGGTTCTGGGGACACAGAGGTGAACAGACAAAGGTCCCACCTTCAAGGGGCTCCGTTTGGTCTCCCAGAGAAAGGAACTGGTAAACAAGCAATCTCTAAAGAATGGGGTAACTGTAACAATAAAGGTTCACTGGACTTTTCATCAGATAACTGCTTCTAATAGCAACTTAACTCTTCTGTGAATGTATATGATGTCATCTGTCCCTCTACCCAGAATGTCTAGGAAGTTTGGTTTCTACCTGTAGCTCAAAAGGTAGTCCTGGTTTGGAAAATGAATTCATCCTTACCCATCACGATCAAGCCTCCAGTTGTGAACCTGGCTCTTTAAGTCCACCATGGCTGTGACCTCAACTCACTACCCCATTTCCTCTACCACACCTCCCTGAACAAACCTTCACCTCCTGTTACCAGAACCCACTGTCACCTTCTGCCTTCTCTCTGGTCACCCCGTGCCACCCAAACTTAGTCCAAGAAAGGCACTCAATACATGCTTGTTAAAACAAAGAAATAAAGATGATGTCTGTCCAACTGTAACAGCTTTCCCAGAAGCTTTGCCCTCCCTGCTCAGAATTCCTAGTCCTCACTATCACTTCATAATTGATAGGGTGCTATGCAGTAGGATTTTAAAAATTATTTCTAGTATTATTAAATTAGGTCATCGCCTCTAAGAATGTAGTTATAAGCATGCTGAAAATAGTAGCCATAACTTTATAAACTATATTGTAAAGAAATAAACCTGAGATTTTAACAATCATATCAAGATTTACTAAGACAATTAAATGTTGTCCCCTTCCCAAGCAATTATCTCAATGTGACTATACTATATGTCTTATTTTCTTGGCTCGAACAGTCTGGGACCTCTTCTTTTAAAATGTACCAGTGCTAGGGCCTTTTTTCAGTATCTGCAGTCTGCTTTTTAGAAGCAACACTGATAAGGATGTGTCAGTTTTAGAGGACCAGCCTAGAAAAAAACTACATAGTTATATACCTTGAATCCTTTCCTGACACTGCCTTCACACGGTAGGTTTGTGGCCCTCACTGACACGGAACACACGAGCCAGGGGGTGTGGAGCCCTGGGGCAGGCCAGTCATCTGCTCTGGCTCACACATGCGCAAGAGGGAACTGGGCTAGATGATGTCAGGTTCCTTTAAGCCCTAACATTTAATGGCAGCTTTGGAAAACAAAATCCAATTTCAACAAAAGAATAATTTAGGAATTATCATGTGGGCCAAATATCAAGTATCTACTTTTTCATTGTTAATTACAAAAGAGTTAATGCCAGTAATGCAGTGATGGAAGAAAAAAGCAATGAAAGAAATGCTTCTAAGGCCAGAAGGAACTTTCAGTGTGGTAATGGACTCTAGGAAGGACATAGTTAGTGTATAACTAGCTAGAATTTTGTCCATGTGACCAAGAACTTGTGAAGACTTAAGAGGAAAGGAAGGTGAAGGCACAATGGCATAAAAGACAAGGTACTGTACTGGATTAAGAGAGAAAGTTTTAGAAGGGAAATATCCATACATTGTGGGCTCATGTAGCAAAATCTCCAATTTGAGACTAATGGCAACTCAAAGAAAGAAAGTAGGATAATTTCTTATTTGTTAGGGAGGGATTGGTAATATAGAAACTACTAGTCTTCATTGAGTACACAGGTTTTCATATTCATCTGAAATGAATTTGTATTTTCATCTGAATATGAAGGCTAATGTAACATACCACAACTTCCACTTTAATAAGTGAATTTTTTCCTTTGTGGTATTGTTCTTTGTTAGTATTTTTATGAAAATAATTTAACACCTGTACAGCAAGAGAGACTTTCTAAAATTTTTTATCTTATAATAAGAATTTATATCATCAAGATACCACTGACTGGTCCCTTCCTACTGTTCAACCAGCAAATATTTATTTATTCAGCACATACAATGTGCCAAGCACTGGGGACACTGAAAGGAAACAAGAAAATACCCAGACACTGACTTAGTCCTGTCCTTATGAAGCTAATGGTACAGTTGGGGAAAGAGACATTCATTAGAGAAAAACTCACATAAATGTATACTAAGGTTGTAATTAGTGCTGTAAGGGGCACAAGTTACTGAGAGTGCATGTGGTGGGGGTATCTGCCAGGGAGGGCAGAAGGGTGTTCTAGAGAAGGTTACAATTAACCTGAGACTAAAGGAAGAAAGAGCTAACTAGGTATGGGGGTGGCAGAAGCAGTCTGAGCAGAGGAAACCCCATGGGCAAAGGCTGAGCTGGGAGAAACCTGGCTGTTTAGGAACTGAAATAAGATCATTGTGGCCAGATCAGAGAGGCCAAGGCAGTGAAGTTAAGAAAAGACACCGGGAGCCCACCCATGGCCCTGCAGGCTCCATGAAGAATGCCACGCCCACTCCCCCCCCCGCCCCCGGCCATGTGTTTAAGTAGGAAGAAAATCCGATTTCTATTTCAAAAAGGTCACTGGCTTCAGAGAACAGAGCATGTGTGAAAGAAGCTCAGATGAAGCAGTCCATGCACACACACTTACTGCTGTTTCTGCTGACTTGACTGGTATCAGTCCAGGTCAATGCAGGAAACAGACCACACTCACTATGTTAACAGAGAGATTTTGATATAAAGAATTCTTAACTAGGTGTAAAGTTACTAACTAGTCTCTGAAAAGTCAGAGAGAACACACTAATGCACTGCAGAGGCGGCAGCTGCTCTAGGGCTGGGGAACAATGGGAAGAGAGAGGCCATGTGCCTCTGAACAAGGGGCTTGGTCAGGTACCAATGCCCAAGGGGTGCAATGAAGCTGGTCTTGCAAATATTGGCAAATAGATTCAGCTGCTGTGGCAAAGAAGTACGGTTCAAGTGACTCTCATGGGAAGAGGAAGCAGACAGGAAGAAGTAAGTTCCTTCTTCCTTCCCTAGCCCCACAGTCACCCGCTCACCCCTCCTGTTGGCACTGCCTCACAAAGAGCCATGTGGCAACCAAAAATGTGGTTGGTAGAATCCCAGCTTTAACACCACAAAACAGTATAGAACAGTGGGCTTAGAGCTAAGAAACAAACAATAACCGATAAATATCTCACATACAAACACACAACTGTACTGAACAAAACTTTCACCAGTCACTGTTCTTTTCCAACATGGCCGAATGACCCACTCCCTAATCAAATGTATCAAATCTAGGGCAACAGTGATTGTAAGACACACTAATATTTTAGGTGTCATTAAGAAAAACTGCAGCCAATTAAACTGACTCAATGCCAAGTCTCCATGAATTAATTGTAAGATGCATTCTTTTTCAGAGATGTTAAAAGGTGAAGAAAAAAATATACCTTAGAATCGATAAACAGCTAGAAAAAATACAATAAAAATAAATTAAATATACAGGAAAAAAGCTAAATATTCTTTAGTAATGGGTCAAATTTAATCAAAACAAGTAACTTCTGTAGAAAATTATTACTGAGGAAACATCCAGAAAAAAGAACAATACTGAAAACCAGGAGTTCCAAGGAAGACCTGCTTTATTTAATTTTTTCTTTTAAAAAGTTTTTATTTGGAGATAACTATAGATTCACATGCAGTTATAAGAAGTAACACAGAGAGGTCTTGCATACTTGTCACTCAACAGTAAAATATCACAACCAGGAAATTCACATGATACAGATTCTCAGGTTTCATCTGTTAAATATACTGATTTGTGTGTATGTGTGTTTAGTTCTATGCGACTTACGTGTGAATTTGTATAAGATACAGAATGGTTCCATTACAAGGATCCACTGTGCTGCCCTTTTATAGCCAAAGCCATATCTCTCCTCCACCAATACAATACCTATCGATGTTATCTCATAAGGAAAAGAGCTTATATATTATTCAATCATTATTTGTCATGTGAACAACAGTCCTTTTTCCCATATTTAAGGAGTGATTAGAGATATCTCAGTTGGCTTTTGGTTAGCTATTCCTTTACAGTAGCACACTGCAAAATGGGTGAAGACCTCTCCAAATAAGAAAATCTTATTTTTCAAATAAGAGATGGCATCTTTCCTTATCCCATCACTGTACTGCTCAGTCTCCTATCATCTCCTCCTGAATCACTGCAACACCGAATGTTAGCTGCTATTATTGGCATGACTGCTATTAACCTGGTTATGTCTCCTATGATCCAGTTTTGCCACCCTCTGATACGGAGTAGCCAGAGTGAGCATCATTAAAAATAAAGTCCAAGCGTGTCATTTGTTCCCCCCATAGCTTTCCAGACCAAATCTCATCTCCTTAGCCTGCCACTCGAGGCTCTTCATGGCCCAGCACCCCCTTGCTGTCCAGCATATCCAGGTCCAGGTCAGGAAGACACTAGTCACCTCTTTCTTCTAGGCCACTGCTCACACCTTCCAGACTCAGGGGGCTGCCTCCTCCACAAAAACTTCCCTGATGGCCCTTCACTGTAGGTTTTGTGGCCCTTTACTGTGCAGGCACTTTTTTTTTAATTGTGAAAAATACACGCGGCATGAAATTCACCATTTTAACTGTCTTTAAGTGTACAATTCAGTGGCATTAAGTACATTATTCAATTTTAATACACTATTAACCTAGATGCAGCAGGCATTTAAGTTCAAACAGTTTTCCATAAGAGAGGCATAAGGATATCAGATGTTACAAATTAGAGAAGACAAGATGTAAAGTCGCATTTACTAGGAAAGGTATATAAGACACAAACTGACCAGTATAGTGGCCACTAGTCACCTGTGGCAATTTAAAGTAAAATATAAAAATTAGTCCCTCAGTTACACCAATTCCATTCCAAATGTTCAATAGTCACATGTGGCTACTGGGTACCACACTGGACAGCACAGATACAGACTATTTCTGTTATCAGAGAAAGTTCTGCTACACAACACTGTTTATGACTATTTAAAAAAGAAGAAATACCCAGTTGGTGAAAGGCAAGGCAAAGCAAAAAGGCGGAGGCAAAGCCGCAGCTACTAGGGAAGCTGATGCATGCTGGAAGCATGTAGAAACCCAGCCCACAGAGACCACAACCTTGGCCTGGGTCCATACCCAAAGGCCATAAAAACTCCAAGCTAATCTGTTCCCGAAGGTATACTTTTAAAAAAATAACAAGTGCTGGCAATAGGGATACTAGTAAGAGTGCTACCTGCAGCTTGTACAGAGGCTAAGAATGGAATGGTTAAGAGGGCAGGGGCATTAAGAGGCCAATAAGGCCTCTCCAACAAAGGCAGCATTCACAGTCTTAAATACAGACTTCACTTAGGGGGACAGGGTGGACAGGACATTCCAGGCAGGGGCTGAGGTCAGAGAGCTGGTAGGTGGTAGTGCCAAGATTCAAGGTTGGTTTCCCAATGATCTTGAACCACTCTACTAAACCCATAAAGCTGCAAATGCATGTTTTGTGGCACTGGTGGGTGAAGCCTTAAGCAAAGCTAGGAAAGTCACAGGAGATAAGCCTAAGATAACTTTAAGATTAGCAAGAGCCAATACAAAGGGCTTTGCCTTGCAAGCTAAATTTGGACTTTAACTTGGTGAGGAAAGAAATCTTCCCTTACTAAAGAAATCTACTAATCAAAGTAATTAAACAACCAAATTTGCTATCTAGAAAGCTAACCTTTGAAGTGAAAGCTATCTGGCAGGAAGAGAGACAGACAAAAGGAAAGATGAGTTAGGCTTTAGCACTCAGCAAGGGGAAGAAAAGGATTTCAAGTCAGAACCCTCCCAGTTCCACCCACAAGATAACCTTGGGCACAGGATTCCCCTCCCAGAGCCTCAGTTTCCTTATAAAGTAAGGAAGAAGGGGGTCTCTTCCTACACATTTCTGTTAAAGGTGAGGGGGTGGCCACCTCTGAGGACAGTTGCCAGGGTTCTGATGACACCCTTCTGCTGAGATGGAGAGCTGTAAAGACAAGTTAGACTGGGAAATGCCAGGCCTCCTCTAGCTGCTCTGCAGGGAGAGCCAGTCAGACTAAAGAAAGCACGAGCAAGCTCAAAGCAAGCATCACCTGGCAATATAGAGAAGGGTGGAGTTCCAGGCTTCCTAGTAACACAGGCCAGTAAATTCCTCTTTTGGTTTATAGGTTTGAGCTAGGTTTAGGTTGCTTGCAATTCAGGGACCTACAATAAATTTGAAGTAAGGACTACATATGACATATGTAAAGCTCCAAGCACGGTGTTTTCCAACTATCAAATATTCTATATAAGTGGTGTTCTTAGTACTATTAGAATAGTTCAGGCAAGAGCCCTAGCTGGTGTGGCTTAGTGAATTAAGTATGGGGCTGTGAATCAAAGGGTCTCCAGTTGGATTTCCAGTCTAAGGCACATGCGTGGATTGTAGGCCAGGTCCCCAGCAGGAGGCACATGAAAGGCAACCACAGACTGATGTTTCTCTTTCTCCCTCACTTCCCCCTCCCTTAAAATAATTTTAAAATGTGCAAAGTAACATTTTTAAAAAATAGCTTAGGCAAGAGAAAAGAACTTGAAGATATGAGTAATGAGAATAAAAGGAAAGATGCGATCTCAGAAATAAATTCAAGAAACAGCATTAAAAGGGCTTACTGACTAAATGTGGGAGGTTAGAGAAAAAAGTGTGACACAGTCATTTTCTTTCTTACTTTTAATTTTATTGATTTATTTGAGGTAGGGAGAGAGAGAAACAAACATCAATTTGTTGTTGCTTCTTGTATGTGCCCTGACCAGGAATCAAACCTACAACCTTGGCATACTTGGACAAAGCTCTAACCGACTGAGCTATCTGGCTAGGGCAACATGGTAATTTTCAACAGGAATGATCTTGCCCTACCTCGCAGGGGACATCTGATAATGTGTGAAGAAGACATCTGATTACCATGACTGAAGGGCCAGGGTCCTATGGGCATATGGTGGGTAGAGGACACAAATGCTGCTAAATACCCTAGAGTACACAGGACATGCCCCCAAAACAAAGAATTATCCAGCCCCAAATGTCAGTTCTGAAACTGAGAAACTCTGGTCTGGGCTAATTTCCAGGTGCCTAGACTAGACCAGGGTGACTGGTGAAGAATGTGCTATTAATTAAGACGAAGCACAGGGAAGGAAGAATACAGACCTGGGGCTGGGAGAAGGAGGCTAAGGAGATAATGAGTTCAGTTTTGGATGTGATAAAACTTGTGTGCCCTTGGGGCATTCAGATAAAGATGTTGAGTAAGGGTTTGAAAACTTATCGGAGGAGCAGTGGAGCTGGTAACAAGAATCAGGAATCTTAAGAGTGCAGAGATGGAAGCCCAAGACCTGGGAATAATGACTTTATCCAGGTAACCTGAAGAAAGGATGGCAAATGACAGATATAGAATATAAGTCTCAGCAAACCACAACATAAAACATAATTATATCTTCTTTACAACTTAACTAAGTTCTAGGAAGGATGGGTATCAAATGTTTGTTAGCAACAGTCTGTTAATAGTCTCCAGTCCTCGCCTTCTGGACTGTCTCCACTGCCAGGTAAGAGCAGAAGTGTTAGCTCTAGACCAGTGATTTTCAACCCTTTTCATGTCATGGCACACAAAAACTAATTACTAAATTTCGGTGGCACACCAAAAATGTATTGTATTTATTTTGCTGATCTGACAAAAAAATAGGTTAATTTTGATTCATCCACACTGGATGGCTATTGTGTTGGCTGTTGTCATTTTTTAATTTGACAATCTAAGGGAAAAGAGGTCAGTGTCCCTGACTAAATAGTCAGTTACTACATGTTTAAAAAATTCTTGCGGCACACTAGTTGCTCTAGACTCATCTACCCATTTTAACTGCTGAGAGCAATGCATAAAAAATGTCAGAGAAAATAATTTTGACCAAAGTAGTAATAGTTCTCAATGAATATGAAAGTGGAAATTGATACATAAACTCCCTTACCAATTTTAAGCAAAGACTCTCCAAAGTCACATAACCTTCAAAGGAATTTTGTAAAGATCAAACTCTGTACATTCAACAAACACTAACAGACCTGCTGGGGAGGAGTGCTGCTAGATGTTATGGAGAACAGTCATCAATGCCTATGTTCCCATGTGTGTTACAGAGGACAGAACATTTTCATGTCCACTGTCTCATCTCACTTGACTACTGGGTTTGTGTAGCAAAACTGTGACAACCGATACTGCCATCTCTGTTTTATAGATGAAGAAACCATTCTGAAGTTCTAATGTGATTTGCCAATGTGCACACATCTAGTTAATAGTAGGAAGAGATGAAATGCCCAGGAATATCCAAATGATACAACCTGCCCCTGCTTATTGTATGAAAATTAGGAGCTGGTCCAAGAATAACAATAGTAACAATCATGTGCTTTATATGTATTAGTCCTCAAATCCTTAAACAATGAAGCTGAAACTATTATCTGTATCTTTTAAGTGAGAAAACTAAAGTTCAGAGATTTTAAGTAAATTACACAGTTTTTACATACAGTAAGAGGTGAAGCTGAGGCTTGAACCTCAGGTTGTCTGATGCTAAAGCCCAAGTTCTTAATCTACTCTATTGAATTTTCCATGTTGTTTTGGTTAGATAAAGGTTTGGGCTTTTTCAATTGCTAGCTAGCTAGATGACTCCACCCAGAAAGGCTGTAAGAAAGGAAAGCTAGTTTTCCTGATTGTGTTCTTAGTCTCTATTAAGTACAGTCATACCACAGTACGCATGGCATGTGGATGAGAAAAAATGTTTCAGCACTTGTTCCTTGCTCAGTACTCAGTTTTGGCACTTCGCATGAGTTCTGGAACAAGTAACATGATTTGAAGAGAAAGGGGAAGGTGAAGGCTATCATGAAAAGTTTCTGTACTGGAGAACTCAGTGGGAAAGTAAATGTTCTAAAGGAAGGCTGCCCCAAGAATGAGCTGCTGTCAACTTTGATGAGAATAAATTTGACTCTCTATGTCAACCACTCACATTTTGAAATCTTATCAACAGGGGACGAGGGACAGTAAAATTAAATGGCTGACGTGCTGAATGAGAAACTAGCGTGGGATACATTTTCTATCTGGCTCAATTACTTAGGTGACAAGAAAAAATAAAATGAACAGGAGATGGGCATATTGTTACTTCACTAAAAATGTGAATATACTTTTACATGTGCTGCTGAAGCACAATGTCAAGTCTGCAGGGGCAGAGCCTTCTTAATGCCAAAGTCATGAGACAAACAAGGGCCTGCCTTTCTCTTCTTCCCTTTTCAAGCCTTTCTCATCTACAAAGAATTCAAAACACATGTAAAAATAAGCATTCAGCACTTGAATTACTTTTTGGATGGAGGCTTGACACTTGTCATTTTTCTATTCTCAAAATCAATAAAGCATCTGGAGTAATTTTAAAAAAGTTTTTATTATTAAATACTTAGTACATATTACAAAAGAAAAAAACCCCATGTACCCACTACTCAGTTGAAGAATGGAATATTCCCAGTATCAATAGCTCCTCATGCTCCTCTATGAGCTCACCTTTCCCTACCCTACAAGTTTACCACCCCTCAAATGAACGTTAATCGCTCCCTTGCTTTGTAACACATAATGTTTTGTAATCTAAACAATTTATCTTTCATTTCATACATTTTGGTCTTTATAAATGGAATTATACCATAGTTGACTATTGAACAACATAGGGGCTAAGGGTCCCAAACCCATGTACCATCAAAAAATCTGTGTTTGACTTTTGACTTCCCCAAAACTTAATGACTATAGCCTACTGCTGACTGGAAGCCTTACTGAAAACACAGATAGCCAATTAACACATATTTTTATATGTTATATGGATTAGATACTGTATTCTTATAATACAGTAAGCTAGAGAAAATAAAATGTTATTAAGAAAACCACAGGTAATGAAAACACATTTATAGATTTACTGAAAAAATGTGCATGTAAGTGGATCTGCACAATTCACACTGTGTTAAGGGTCACCTGTATTTTACTTTTCTATAATTTGCTTTTCTCACTCAACACTGTTCTTGAAATTCATTTATGTTGTGTTACATTTCATTCATGTAAATGCTATAGAGTTCCACTGTTAATATACCACAATGTGTGTATCCATTCTCCTTCTGATGGATATTTAGGTTTCCAATTTGTACTACTACACTGCAATGTAACTGTAAACACCCTAGTACATGTCTCCATATAAGCATATACACAGTTCTTCAGTGGGGTGGGTTAATGGCTACAACTCAACCTGCTGGGTTACAGGGTGTCCAAGTTTTCCAAATTTAGTGGACATTGCCACATTGTTCCCAAAGTGGTTACTACAATTTACCCTCCCACCAGAAGAGTACAAAAATTTTTGTTGGGCCCTGAACAGTGTGGCTCTGTTGGCTGGGCATTGCTCAACAAAGCAAAAGGTGGCCAGTTCAATTCCTGGTCAAGCCACATGCCTGAGTTGTGGGTTTGATTCCCAGTAGGGGCATATACCCAGTAACTGATGGATGTTTCTCTCTCACATCGATGTTTCTCTCCCTCCTTTCACTTCTCTAAAAATAAATAAATAAAATCTTAAAAAAACATTCTCACCGAATATAAAAATTCCCGTATCTTTAACCAATCCTTGGCATTTTCCAATCTTTTAATGTTTGCTAATTTGATGAGTATAAAATGGTAGCTCATTGTAGTTTAGCTTGCATTTCCTTGATTACTAATTAAATTGAAAATTTTTTCACTATATTGGCAATTTGGATTTTCTCTACTGTGAAATTCTTATTTCATTTCTTTATTTTTTCAACCAGGTCTTTTTCTTATTGATTTGTAGTTCTTTATGTATTCTAGGTACAAATTCTTTATTGATCATATGTGCTGAAAATATTTTTCCCAGTTTTTTTCATTTTCATTATAGTGTCATTTGATGAATATAAATTCTTTTTAAATATACTTTATTGATTATGCCATTACAGTTGTCCCATTCCTCCCCTTCATTCCCCTCCACCCTGCACACCCCTCCCACCCACACTCACCCGCTTTAGTTTATGTCCATGTGTCGTAAGTTCTTTAGCTTCTACATTTCCTATACTACTCTTGCCCTCTCCCTGTCTATTTTTTCCCCACCGTCTATACTACTTATTCTCTGTACTTTCTCCCCACCCTCTCCTCCCACTTCCCTGTTGCTAACCTTCCATGTGATTTCCATTTCTGTGGCTCTGCTCCTGTTTTAGGTGACCGCTTGGTCTGCTTTTGTTTTAGGTGTGGATGTTAATAACTGTGAGTTTGCTGTCCTTTCACTGTTCATTTTTTTATCTTCTTTTTCTTAGATAAGTCCCTTTAACATTTCATATAATAAGGGCTTGGTGATAATGAACTCCTTGAACTTGACCTTATCTGAGAAGCACTTTATCAGCCCTTCCATTCTAAATGAAAGCTTTGC